>APFE031682541.1:0-17609 GCA_000404065.3 Pinus taeda | reverse complement strand
CATATTGATTTCCAGTTTCTCCCATGAAATAAGAATTAAATTCTTATGCTTCATTTTGCAGATGAGAGGAAATATGTCGAGACACATAATAAGGTGCATGGGATGCCTACAGGAAAATTTTGAAGACCGACCTCAGAAAATAATAAATCTCTAGATCCCAATACCACTTAGCCTTTTAACAAGAGTCGTAGACCATTTAGAGCAGGAGGAAATGTCCCATCCCCTCTTTGAAACAAAAATTTTCCATAGGTATCAAAATTTGAATGAAAGTGAATACGCCTTGGGGCTCTCGTCATGACTATGGTATATAGATGATTTTTAAATTTCCTTGATCCAAATATAATCTTCCTTGGCCCAACTCATAGCCTTTATTTTCCAAAGTGTCTTCCACTGAATTCAAATGTCTGCAAACATGGAAAAAATCCATATGCTCAAATTGAGAGAGAAGTAATATAATCCTTTGGAGAATAAGAGGGAAATAAAATCTTGACTCCACCGTAGCCATTACCACCTAAAAAGTTATAAACATTCAATAAATGAATACTATGATAATGTTAAAATTTGGGTAGGAATAGAGCACAGGTTTTAAGATATAAGGTTTGAAGCTGGACAGAAACAGGGTCAGGATTGCAGAACTGTTCAGGAGGGGACAGATCCTGACTGGTCAAATGGTAAACGAGGGGTCCATAGGGACCCCCACATACAAACAAATCATTATGAATAAACAACCGAATCAGAAGGGGGTGCAAATAGAAGGGCTTGATAGGTCAAGGACAGAGAAGAGACCAGTAAGAACATAAATGAAAACAGGGATAAGGCAGAGCAGTCTGCAGAATCAACGGAAACAGAAAGGATAAGGAGGAACAAGCAAACGTAGCACAGAAGAATAACAGAGAAGAAGAGCAGGAACACCCGGAATACACAGCTACGGAGGAAGAAAATGAAATAGAGGACAATACACAAGAGAATCTTACTCATAAACGAACTCGGTGACCATGCAAACCCAGAGTAGCAGAAGTCTTGAGAGTAGTACTAACGGATCCCGAAATACAAGCCTACAGAGACCACATGGCTGAGCATGCAGTGATTTGTAGATTTATGGGACTGTGGCCAACGGAAAAGGCATTATGTCAGTGGATTAAACAGCACTGGAGACCCAAAGGAGATGTCAGCCTGCACCTGGGAGCAAAAGGCTTCTTTACAGTTGTGTTCTCCAATCTGGAAGATTTGTACAGAGTCTTTGATGGAGGCCCCTACTTCTTCGCTTCAGCGGGCCTCTACATGAAACCTTGGAAGCCTAATTTTGTACCAGAGAAGGAAACTTTCAAGAAGGTCCCAGTCTGGATCCGACTCTTTGCGCTCCCAATAGACTATCGAGGTCTGGCCGCACTCAAACAAATAGGGGACATGTTAGGAACATTCATCAAAGATTCAGAAGCCACATTACAAAGATGATACACTTCTTGTGCTCGGATCTGTGTGGAGATGGACGTTTCAGGAGCTTTGCATGAACGCCTATGGATAGAATACAGAGACGAGGACTATTTTCAAGCTATCGACTATGAGCAAATTCCATTTCGCTGCAGAAAGTGCCATGAACATGGACACTTAATAAGGGAATGCCCTTTAAACAGGACAACTGATACACAAACGGAGGATCAGGAAGGAAAGATTAAGGACACCTTCACTCGTCCAAAAGCTAGACAGAGAGCACACAGAAGACAACCAAACAAAACAAGCGAAGCACAAGCTAACACAAGAAACGCTTTTAAAGTACTGGAAAGTGGAAAGGATATAGAGAACCAGAATAAGGAGAACACGAACTATGAAGCAAATAAAGTAGCAACAGTAGCAGCAACCAAAGGAGCGGAAAAGGAAAATCCACACAGCACAAAAATCAAATAGGAGGGCACAGAAGAAGCAGATGAAGACTCATAAATGGTCACAAGTGATATAGGCAGTGAGGATATGGAACTCCAGGAGATTCCAAGGCTGGAAGGAGTCAATCTTCCAGACATGGTGGAAAAATGGAGGAAAAAAGGGGTGGAAAACATCTCGGAGGAGGAAATCCGGAAAATCAATGCAGTCATCATAGCCAAGCAAAAGGCTGAAATGGAAATGCATAACAGGAAACTGGGAGTAGTAAAAGGAAAAGGAGCTAGAACGAAAAGTGTACTTCAAATAATCTCGAGCTCAACTCAGAAGAAGAAAAGAGGGCGAAGAACAAACAGTGAAGTACTTCAGGAAATAGGATATATGCTCATTAACTCGGGTAAGATGAAAGCTCTTGATGCCTTCTCTTTTGGTTCTTAAATCTCAAGTGTTTTAAAATGAAAATCTTCTCATGGAATGTTAGAGGGCTCAATGGCCAAACAAAACATAGATTGTTAAAAAGGAAAATTCAACAGGAAAAGCCAGATTTAATTTTGGTACAAGAAACTAAATGTGCAAATAACATTATTCAAATTGTAAATAGAAGGCTAGGTAGAAGATTGGAACACATGAGTATAGATAGTCAGGGATGGGAGGGAGGTCTAGTAACATGGTGGGATCCTCATGTCCTTAAGATCCTTTCCTCGGAAGCTTCCAGACACTTTTTAGCCTTAGAATGTCAAGCAATAGGCAACTCAGACGTTTATTTATGCATCAATGTCTATGGGCCTAAAAAATTAGAAGAAAAGCTCAAGCTAATAAATTCGCTAATGAAGCTGCAACAGAGGTATCCCAGAGCGAAGGTCATCATAGGAGGGGACTTTAATATGATAACCTCGCTGTCTGAAAAAAAGGGAGGAATCAGAAAGCTAAACAAGGATTCTGAAGCTTTTGTAGAGTTCATAATGTCAACAAGATTGGTAGATATTCAGCCCAAGAGTGGGGCTCACACCTAGAACAACAGAAGGGGCGGGGAAAGACTGATTGCTTCCCGTCTAGACATATTTCTTGTCTCTGAAAGTCTGTTACTGGAGGGTGTGATCGCACACTCTCACATTCTTCCCTGTGGAGGTTTTGATCACTGGCCAATTTCTCTAACGGCCACGATACAAGGCACGCCTAGAAACAAACCCTTTAGGTTTGAAAAATTTTGGCTGGACCACCCGGATTTCATCCAGCTTATAGGAAAATGGTGGCAAGAACCGGTGGAAATTAGAGGCACTAAAATGTACAAACTGCAGGGAAAATTAAAACACATTAAGAATAGAATCAAAGAATGGAACATAAAGGTCTTTGGAAACATATTCAAAGAGAAAATCAAGATAGAAGAGAAACTAGAGAAGATACACAACGAGTGGATTCAGGGAATAAGTATTCCAAACACAATGGATCAGGAAAAATTGTTGATGCAACAATGGCAAGAAAAATGTCAACAGGAAGAAACGCTGTGGAGACAAAAATCCAGAATTCAGTGGCTCAAGGAAGGAGAACAGAATACCAAATTCTTCACAGATCGGCGCTGGACTATAGAGGGGTTAACAAGATCCTCAGCCTAAAAAATGATCAAGGGGAGCGTATTGATAATCATCAAGGCATCGCTACCTTACTCACAGAGCATTTCAATAATATTGCTCAGGAACTAGAGATAGAAAGAACTGAAGCCATTGGGAACCTCATCAAATCAATTCCTGAATCTATTTCCAATGAACAAAACCAAGCGTTAAGCAGAGAAGTCTCATTAGAAGAAGTGGAGGAAGCAGTAAAGGAAATGCCCAATGACAAAGCATCGAGCCTTGATGGCTTCACCATAAATTTTTACAAAGCCTGCTGGGAGATTGTTAAATTGGAGGTATGGGAGGTGGTGGAGGACTCTCGGCGCTCAGCATCGATTCTGAAATCTTTGAACTCCACTTTCCTAGCTCTAATCTCCAAAGAAGAGGAAGCTACAACCCCTGCCAAATTCCGTCCTATTGCTCTGTGTAACATCCTGTACAAGATTATCTCTAAGGTCATAGCCAACAGATTGAAGCCTATTCTTCCAGGCCTCATCTTCGAAGAGCAATCTGGCTATGTTGAAGGGAGACAAATCTTGGACAACATATTGTTGGCACAAGAGATGGTCCATACTCTGCAATCCATAAAAGTCGTAGGCATGATGATGCAACTTGACCTGTCGAAGGCTTACGACAAAGCAAGCTGGAATTACTTGGAAGCAATCCTCACTGCCTTCGGGTTTTCAAGTCATTGGATCAGATGGATTATGGCCCTAATCAAATCAACTAGATTTTCCATTCTGGTCAATGGTGCCCTGGCCAACCAATTTACCCCCTCTCGAGGGCTTAGACAAGGAGACCCTTTATCCCCTTTCCTTTTTGTAATTTTAATGGAAGGATTGAGCAGGCTCATTCGACAGGCTAAGGAGGAAGGTAAGATCAAGGGATTGCAACCACTACCCTCCATTCCAGCAACCACGCATCAACAGTTTGTGGACGATACTATGCTGCATGGATCACCTACTGTAAAAGAAGCTCAAGGTTATAAGAACATCCTAAAACTGTTCAGCGAGGCCTCAGGTATGGACATTAACCTTTCTAAATCAACCATATTCTTTTTCAATATGAATGTTGCGGTTCAGAGAAACCTCTCGCGCATTCTAGGCTTCCGAAGAGGCAATCTGCCTTCCAGGTACCTAGGAGCTCCTCTTTTTGATAAATTATGGCAAAAATCTCATTGGGGAAAACTCCTTGACAACCTAAAGAAAATATGCCAGCACTGGACTCACAAGGCTCTCAATTTTGCTGGAAGGTTAGTGCTCACCAAAGCAGTCCTACAGGCTATCCCGCAATATATGCTTTCCATCATCCCGGCTCCCCAAGGAATCCTTCAACAAATTAGAAATATTTAGAGAACGTTCCTTTGGCCAGGTAATGCAGAGAAAAGGAAGTGGTCGCTAGTTGCTTGGAATAAACTTTGCAAACCAAAGATCTTAGGCGGGTTAAACCTTCTAGACCCCTTCACCATAAACAAAGCTTGTGGAGCCAAACTTTGGTGGAAATGGATGACGGAGCCTAATTTACCATGGGCTCGCCACTGGACGGCCAAATATGCCCCCTCACGAAGTAACCAGGAATTAATTAGGATGCAAGAGAGTCCGGAGGGCTCCCCAATTTGGAATCTAGCAAGGAAAAACAGGGATATTATTCAGGAGAATAGTTTCTGGGAAATTCGAAATGGTGAAACAACCCTCTTTTGGGAGGACGTGTGGCAACAACATCCCAAATTGGAAAAACCAGAACTCACAGAATTACAAAGAAGACTGCAAGAACAGGGGAGGCTAACGGTTCACCACTATTGGTCGCAAGATAACAGTGACATGGCATGGAGAAAATGGGCAAAAAGCAAAATAGAGGACATAGGGGAAGGGAACATGAATGCCACCAACCTTAACAACATATTAGATAAAAGGAAAATTAGGAAAGCAGAGGACAACGACAAGCTAAGATGGGGAAATCAAGGAGGGGGTAATTTCACACTCAAAGAGGCTCAGTTATGCATCGAAAAGGCATAGCAGGTGGACAAGGTAGCTTGGAGTAGTAAGGTTTGGGACTCCCAAAGCTGGCCGAAAATTAGAACCTTCCTTTGGCTGCTAATGCACAGGAAGATGCTAACATGGGAGAATCTTCGGAAAAAAAGGTTTCAGTGGACCCTCAAAATGTCCACTTTTCAATAGAGAAGAGGAGACCATGAACCATCTTTTCAACAATTGTGACTTTGCCGACACTCTGTGGAATTGGGCAGAAACGTCATGAAGCAAACGGACAGGAACAAAGAATCTATCCAGGAAACCATTGAGAAATGGAGAGGAAACTTCTCGGGCAATCAAAGAGTAAACACCATTTGGAAAATATTACCAGGGTTCATCACCTGGAATCTATGGAAAGAAAGAAACAGAAGGGTGTTTCGTGATGAAACAAGAAATATTACCCATTCTCTTGAGACCATCAAGCAAAACATAAAACAACTGGTCATGATAAAATGCAAAACAGATCAGAACGACAAAGCTACGGGTGAAGACTTACAAATTTTGAAGACCTTTGATTTGGACAGAGAAGCTGATAGTCTAACGACCAGGCATCAACAGGAACTCAGAACCACCCCAAACATTTGGAAGTGACCTCCACCCGGCTTCCTCAAGCTAAACTTCAACAGGGCCTCGAGAGGCAACCCCGGTCTTGCTGGCATCGGAGGGGTCATCAGGAACAATGATGGTGAAATTCTTCATATTTACAGCAGAGCATTGGGAGAAGGTACAACAACGAAATGGAATTTACAGCATTGGAGCAGGGCCTTAGAATTCTGCGAAGCCTCCAAGTGGGTGCTGTTGTAATTGAGGGGGACTCTCAGCTTGCCATCACAGCAGCCAAGAGAATGTATGCTGGGGCGAAGGCGAGCAAGGTAACGCAGCACTGGAGATTAGCAAAGGTCACATAAAGCATAGCAGAACACTTGGGGTGGCTAAAAGGGTTGGTCTTTCAGGCGGTACGCCGCAATGCCAACACCGTAGCTGACCACTTGGCGAACGTCGGCATAGAGAACCCCACCACGATTTGGGATAGCTGTTGGCAGGACGTCAGCTACCCGGATTTAAAAAAGGATTGTACCCGGTTCTCAAGGCAGGATTTATTGAATGAGAGATAGGTGCGGGCGAGCGAGGTGTGTCATACAAATAACGGAATGACAATGATAACAGTGAATGCTAAGAAAGGAAGTAAAGGACTGCAGGAGAATGAAGGACAAACAAGTCAGGAGCAATTAATGCTCAAGCAGGCGAAGGCAAAACATAGTGTTACTATGACCATGACAGGAAGGCGCCGCCAATCCAAAATCGGGTGAGGGGACACCTGGATAAATACAGAGAAGATCAGAAAGAGTGATCGCAAAGGAAATCTGAGGGATCATCAATGGAATTCCAACCCATTAACTAGCAATTATGATAACCGGACAAGACAACATCAGAGCAACAAGCGAAGGGGTTACGGCGTGATGAGCATCACCATCTATTTAAATAGAAATGCAAGCTCCGCAACAAGCATCAGTTCTGCTTTAAGCGAGCGAAAGAGAGGATCCCTCATCTTCAATTTGCCAAGCGCTCATTTTAGTGCAGGTAGCAGGATGGCGAGTGGAGGGAGTCAGAATGCTGCGGCTAACACAGATCTGAAGCGAGCCAAAGCTGCTTATGAGACCCGCACCTCTCAGAGGGAGAAACGGAGGATCGAAGAGCTTGAAGCCATGGTGAATGAAGAAGAAAAAACCGTGGACCAACAGGAACTAGTTAAGGAAGTAGATTGGGTGCAAGACCCCGGAACGGTCGCTACGCGGGCAACGCAGTTTGTAAGGACCCAAGCGGAGATGTGGAGAATGAAAATGATGCATGCCAAGGCTATCAACATGCAAGGGGACTCGGCAAACCAGCTGCGGTAGGCTCAACATACTCTTGCAGCGGCCAACGAGGAGCACGCGGCCATTTTGGAAGGCTTGGACTTCAAGATGAGCAGCATGGAACAACAACTCGACACTATATCGAAAAAATTCACAGTTCTGATCAGTCTGATGCGGCACACCATAAATCAGGAGGGTCGTGCCACTGGGGAAACTTCGGAAGGGTCAAAGAATCCACATGCTCTTACCTCGCCCTCTCAGACAGGCCAAGCCATAGCGTCTGCTGCGCAGGACAAGTCCAAGAACTACATCGTTCTGGATACCTTATGATATTATGTTCTCTGTTGGGTATGCTTACTGGGGCTCTTTTTTCTATTTGTGCATGTTTACGGCTGTGAGGTTTTTTTTTTTTAAAGGGCTACTCTGTTTCAGCCTTGTAACTAGTCTATGATCAAATGGTTGTCAGTTTTTTTGTGAGATACCACATCCTCTGCTGCCCTCCGTGGTATGCTCTGGGGTCAAACGGGTATAGATTAGGGCGAGGATAAGCTAAAGAAGGTCTTTTACTGCTTTGGTAGTCTTTTTGTAAACTATGTATTTTCATATAATATAACAACGCTGATTTACACAAAAAAAATAGTAATGTTAAAATTTATTTCCAAATAATTTTCTAGACCTTTCTATAGAGTAAGAAACTCCACTTGGTTATTAGTCGCATAACCCAGACCCCATGCAAATTGTGCCACAATTTTTTCATTGGGGTTGAATAATTCTCCTATTTCTCCTACCTCCCCCATAAAGGGACATTATTATTAAAATAAGAAATATGATGCATTATGTAGGATATTTGAATTCCATAATGATTAGTTATGCTAGACTAGAAGCATCAACATTCTCCACAATGGAAACCATTCCAATTTCACTCGGAAACCTTTTTATTATCTTTAAAACAAAAGTAAACATAAGAGGTTAACTACATAGCTTAACTAATATATTTCCTTTAATATGAGGTATATAATGTCATTTCCCATTCCTTTTAGCCTTAGAATTTGATTTTTTATTACAAGGTAACCATTTGATACTTTGAGAGTGTTGGTGAAGGTTGTCTTGGATATGCATGTATAAAATTGACATGGTTTCAATTATTTTTTGGTTTTTATAATAGACAAATTACTTAACTTGTGCATTTTATTCACATAACTTAAGAGGCGTGTTTTTTCATTTTGATTTACTTAGTTGGTTGGGAGAAATAATTGATGTCCTCCCAACCTACGTTCAATTCTTGCAAGCGACATGTTGAGGTTTATTGTAAAGGATTTGAGCCTTGTTGTTGAGTGTGATTAGTCCCTAGAGGAACAAAACACGTACGTTCCTCATATGAAATATAAATATATTTGTCATAAGGAGGGGAGGAAAGAAAAACATATGAGATGTGTCTTGGTTTTTGAAGTCCATTCCTCGCATTATCAATGTTTCCATTTTATTGTATTTTAGACATCACAATGCTCAATTTAACAAACTCTGATGATGTAAGACAGCTATAAATAATCAAAATTTGTTTTAGTATATGGAAATATCTATTAATTGATCAAGTAACCAGTAATTAGTTTGCAACCAGTGCAAACATTATCATGTTAGCATTGTACTATGTGTAGTGTATGTTGAATCTATAGTGGTGCAAAAGGTTGGTGTAAGTTTGAATCTATAGTAGTACAAAGGATTAGCCCTTGCATACATTTATCTATTTATGACCTTGTACCACACTTACACTACTATTACATTAGTATGACTACTTTGTCATTAGGGGAAAACCCTTGGATAATTTCCCTCATTTCAAAGATGTATTACACTAGTATGACCGCTTTGTCACTAGGTGAAAACCCTTGGATAATTTCCCTCATTTCAAAGATGATACATAGGGAAAACCCTAGATTAAGATTATTAAGGCCACAAGGCCAAGGATGAAAACCATTAGAGAAATATACTCTATATGAGCTCAATATGTCACTTGTGGGAATCGAACCTTGGTGGGGAGGATGATAATCATACCTCTAGCCACTTGAGATAAATCCAATTGTATGCTAATGGATTAATTTGGTGGTACATTGGATAAAATATCCAATCTCAATAAAATATTAGATGGCAATAAAACTTGAAAGGGTTGTTTAGTATATAATCTCTTCGATAATAACATATTTAAAAATATAATATTCAATAGTTGTGCATAGGCAAATACCTCCGTTAAAAGTAAAAGATGGGAGGAATAAGAAAATTGACCATGGATGTTGCCACATAAATAATTATTCTAATGATGATAAAGAATGAAAATGATAATAATGAGAGGAATATATACCAAGATAGAAAACATCAATAAATACAAAGTCATCTAGCCAAATAAAGTTGAACATTCTTGAAAGTAAAATATTAACTTTTACTTTCTATACTAGGTCATTCTATAATGTAAAACAAATAGAATATGTATCATAAATATAAATATATATGAGTATGTATTGTAATAGAATAACAAATAGGTCTTTCTAGTTTTTTACTTAATTGTTGGTTATGGACTAGTGCTTTCAAATATAAAAGAAGAGAGACATAATTAAAATGATAAAATTGAAAAACACCTACATGAAAAACACAATTGGGTGTTGGAAAATTTGAGTAGAATACAATTATATTTTTCTTGGGAAAAAACAATTTAAATGTAAAAACCTCCCAACAAATTACCTATAAATCATGAAGATGAAAGTTCTACGGAATTTTTTTCTTGGATGCGTATCACTAATTATATGAAGACTTGCACTTTCCAAGAAATTTTTTATTCAAATGCAACGTGACACTAGTCATGGTATTGAATTAAATATTGAACCAATATTAAATTTAATATTTATAGCTATTGCTCTTTATACTTGCAACATTTCTTTAAGCTTTTTGAACCAATACATAGGTTAAAGCAGGGTGAAAGGGAAGTAAATTTAGCTCCTAAAAACAATTAAACAAAATCACTTTTATAAAACATTGAAAACCTAGAAATCCTAAGTGATTGACTGGGATAAATGAGTCTATTTACTTTTTCAAAATTAAATTTTAATATATCGATATATATATATGAGACTACACTACGAGCCTTTTAACATTAACTCTTACCCAATCACTGTGATTATGCACAGAGAACTGAAAAACGCAGGTCAATAAACTGGCAATATCATAAATTATAAAATAGTAGTAGTGACTTAAAAGATGGATAATTAAAAGATTGGCTTAATGAATCACCCAACGACTGTTATAATTGAAAAACGCAGGTAAAAAAACCTACAGCAATATCATAAACTATAAAATAGTAATAGTGATTTAAAAGACGGGTAATTAAAAGAATGGTTTAATGAATGGTAATTAAAAGATTGGTTAAAGCTACATTTGAACACAACGGTCCAAAAAAGCAAGCATAAAACGCCCTGATTAATGAAATTCACGATCCTGGCGCTCTGATGAATGAAGGATGAGAGGGCTGGGTGATTATTGTGATGAATGAAGAATGAGAGTAGGAAATTCACGAAAGAACGAAAATAGCATCAGGGAGATGGAATGGATTATTTATGGAGCTGGTAATTTTCTGTTCCCTTTAATTTGTTTTTGTATCTCTGGTTTATTCAACTCGTTAACCAGGGAAAGAGAGTAGGCGATTGAGTAAATTTATGTAACCTCACAAACTGTTTTTTCTGTTGAATCTACAGGTTAATCATGGTTTTCTTTCTCTCTCAAGCACTGTGATGTATGTAAAGTTGTCTGTCTGTCTGTCTTATGGAGCGCTCCATAAATGTTGTGTGTAGTGTTGTGGTATGTCTGTAATGTGGGTTGTGTCTTGTGTCCATGTTTGTTTTGTGTCTATTAATTGGGAGAGAAAGTCCAAGCTCGGGAGAATATGCAGCCGTTGGAGGGCCAATTTGATAAACAAATAATAATGCATTCATTCAGAGTGAGTGAGTTGGTACTCATGTAAATATTTTCCTGAATTATTTTTAAACTCATTCTCGACCCTTTTTTCTGTTTCTTTTTCTGATGAGTTGAAATTTTATATACAGGAGTTGGAGCAGCGTTTCTAGTGACTTTAAGGAGTTTCTGGCCGTTTGCAGAGTTTCATTTGCAGCTTTCTGGCAGTTTGCAGAGTTTCAATGGCAAATGAAAGATTCGGCCAGAGTTTCATTTGCAGCTTTCTGGCAGTTTGCAGAGTTTCAATGGCAAATGAAAGATTCCTAAGAAGCACGGTTAGTATGCTTTGTGAATGGCCTTGACCTTGTTCTCCTCTGTTTCTGTTTCTTGGTGCAGTTTACGAATTTCTACAAAATAGTTATGCCAGTTGAGTCATTTTTAGTCCTCTGTGTGTTGGTCTGTGTTCACGTAAGTGTTGAGGATGCCCAGATGTGATGTGAGGTATTAGGTGGTTTTCCATGTAACAGGTCATGTCGCCCATTAATCTTTCTGGCTATTGACAGCATTGGTCTCTCCAAAACCCTAGTTGAGCTCCTCTTTTTCTCCCAATTGTCCCATATCCATAAGAGTTGTATAACCCTATGAAGCCGAAGTTGCTTGAAGAGTACTAGCACCAGTCATAGAACCACTTATTTACTTAGCAGCACAACCAGTAGGTAGCATATTATAGGTGGGTAGATTAAACAGGAGATTGAGAAGGTGGTTCAGTTAGTTGAGAGAGACACCTGCAGTTCGGTGATACTATTTCTATGATGATTTCTCCCACTGTCATCACTGCCTTGGTGCTTTTGGTGATATAAGTGAGGAGAAGACCGCTAAAATCTCTCCAGATCTGTGGTCATCCTTGCTCTATGACATTTCTGTTTGTGAAGATTTTTCCATTGCATCTCTCTCTGTCATCCCTGCTATATGGAATCTCAGTTTGTATTTTCCCTGCTGTATGGAATTTCAGTTCGTATTTTTCGTGTTCGTCCTTGAAACGAGGACTGCTTGAATTTAATACCCTGGACTTTCACCATTGGGGTATATTATGTTCATCTAGCTGAAAGCATCACCTGGTACAACACCTGTTCTGTGTCATCGATACTCCTCACCTGTTCATCGATGTATTTGGAAGTCCTCATCGCTGGTTAGTGATCAATGAATGTTTTAATCTGTTAAGAAAGCAAGCACGGTGAAATTACTTTACTTTTTATGGTGTTTTCTCCTGAGCTTATTATTGCTATTTAGGGTCAAAGAGTGTGCGTCATGTGCCTGTGGCATTATTATCGTTCATGATTAAGCCAGCCGGAGGAGGTTCCTCTTTTAAAGATCCAATCCACGCTACAGTGATTAAATTAAACAATAATAGTAATAATCCCCAATTGAATTGATTCCAAATCAACTCCCTCCCAATTTCTTTCAGCATCAGGAAACATCGTGTGAATAATCCCGTTAAGGTTAGGCTTTTCAGTGAGAGTGCGTATTGATATTCTAAACAGAGCGTACGATTTAGAACGTGGTTGTTGACCCGGGACCACAACTACCAGATACTTCGGGACCACAACTACCAGATACTTCTTATGCACCTGGGTAGGAATACTACCAGATACTTCTTACCAGATACCAGATCATGTGCCTATTATACATCTGAATCAGAGCGTTAACAAAATCTCTAAACACGTTGGAATACGTCGTAATTTCCTCTACTTAGCCGTACTAGTACATTACTGCCCATTACCATAATACAAGTTACGTTGCAATCTGCATCTCAACTCTTAACGCTGATAGTTGATAGGTTTAGTTGGAATGGTAAACTGCCAGCATCTCAACTCTTAACGCTGATAGTTGATAGGTTTAGTTGGAATGGTAAACTGCCAACATCAGTAGTATTTATTAACCGTTCTCGATATCCAACAGAGACTGGCGCTGCCTCAAAAGCTTCCTCCCGTCGCACGACTTTTCATAGCAAGCATACGTAAACTTAAAAAAAACGTGTACCGTTGTGTTGTGTTGTATGTTTCCAGTCACATCTGCTCCTAACCAGGTTGCTTACACACACGGTTATCACTTACAGCTCCTCATGGTGAGCAAATACGGGGGCAGTAGTCTATAACACGATTTTTTGAAAGCCTTTCCGGTGGCTTTTTCCGGTCAAAATCCGGCAGCAATTCATTGGAATCCCAAGTTTAATAGCTAGTTTCTGCACAATCAATGACTCCCAGGGTTTTTTCAGGGCGCTGAATCCAAATATGCAGTTAAAAAACCATTTTAACTGCTAAAAATCGAGATTTAACCTCATTTCTTTCGCCGGATTCCCTCACCGGAATCTCCAAAAAGTCGGATTATAGACAACTCCCGGGCATATACGGGGGTTCTCGTGTGTCAGTTGTACTAATTTATTACTTTAATTAAAGCTGATCGGCCTATCTATGTTCCCTGAATTTTATTTTTTATTTACCAGATTAAAGTAATTCGACGACTGGGGATTTCACCTTCAGCGAACATGTTGGTAAGAATATTGAATGAGATTTAGTACTTATCGGTGGTCTGCTGCAGAGGATGGATTTATAACAAGACCACTCCAAAACTATATAATACATATATCGCTCTCTCTGTCAACTTTTGGGTGCGAAAATACCTGTGAAAACATTCCGAACAAAAAATGAAATTGCATTATAGTTTGACCTACGCCTATCACATTTCATGTGGTTGTTCAGCATGAAGAATTTTTAACCTTGCATGGTAAGTCATCACTCTGGATAGAGGTAACCCTCCGTTCCTTTGACCGTAATGGTAACATGAGTCCCTCCATTCCTTTGACCGTAATGGTAACATGAGTCGCTTCCTCATCAATTTCCATTTCCATTGACCGTAGTGGTAATGAGTCGCTTCCTCATCAATTTCCATTTCCATTTTCATCCTTGATGATTCGCTTCCTCATCAAAGTTTCCTTTTCCATCCTGGATGAGTCACTTCTCATCCAAGTTTCCAAGTAGATGTAGTGTTTCGAAGTTAGATGTGTTAGTAGTCATGAGCAGGTCATAACTGGTTATGAGATGAACCCTTCAGTTTTTTTGCATGCGCAGTCCCAAAACATGGTAGTATTTATTTAATTAGGACAGATGATATTCAATAGTGGGCAATTGGAATGTCATGAATGTCATGTCATGATGATGAATAGATAAAACAATCATGCGACTTAACAATGATCTCTGTTTTAACGGGTTTCACCCGGCAACTTTTAGATAATCAAATATTCCTTTTTCCGCTATGTTATTAATTACCTAGTTTTATTAATTATATGCAAGGTGTTTTCTCCTTCAACAATTTTTTTTCCCATTTAATTGTTGATAATTTTATTTACTCAATAGAATTTTATTAATAAAAACATATTATTGTTATATTGAAATTAAAAGTTATTAAACATATTTTTCTTATTTATTTTCAATATGCAATGATTAGATTTAATTTTTATTATATTAAATTTATAAATTATATTATTTTATATAATAATATGGCATTTATGTTTTTTTAATATTGGTTATTTTATGATTTTTTTTTAATAGTGCATTTAATTATGTCACAAGTTGTTAGGATGAGTTTGTATACTAATAATATAATTTCAATGTTGTATCTTGCAGAAAAATTATCAATACCAAAGTTGTTCATGTGGGGTCGAAGACATTATCTATTTTTATGTTTTGTAAAGTTGTAAAAAAAAAACATTTTTGGTTTGTTTAGATGGGCCCATCAAAGAATGTACATGAACACAAACTATCCTTAATAAAATGAGTAGACTATTTTTTGTTGGAGGGGAATTCAACCCCTCCAAAAGGCTCTTAGGAAGGTTAAATGTTAACCCTCCTTTGAGTTGTGTTCTTTGTGCTCATGGTTTTCATGATCTTTAGTTTTTACTAACTCCAATATCCACAAACACAAATATATCATTTTATTATAATAATAATTTATAAGCATGTTTTAAACATCTTCCCAACATGCACATAAATGAAATAATCCCTTTTATTCACATAAATCATTTAATATTTTTTCAATGTTTTAAACATCTTCCCCATATACAAATAAAAATGGCAAAACCACTCTTATTCACATAAATCATTTAACATTTTTACAATGTTTTAAACATCTTCCCAACATGCACACAAACAACGACAAAATCATTCTTTTTCACATAAATTATATAACAATTTTAACCTAAATTTAATTTATATTTTCATTTATTTTTTTAGATTTTGAATTTTTTTTAAAGTTTTTTCTTATTATATTTTCTATTATAAGTATGCTTCTTAAGATATTAATATTATATCTTTTCATATAATTTAATAATTTATAATTGATTTTTATAAATTTAAATTCAATATTTAAATATATTATTTAGAAGTGTTTGTGTTTAAATATCTAAACTTTTTAATTATTTAGTTGTATAATATACTGCTTTTCTAACATTTGTGTATTAGTTTTATTATTTTATATAAAATATTTCTTGAATGCTTATTAATAACATAAATATATATATTTTGGGTTAATATATGTTATGGCTTTAGATTCTTTACTTTGTATGTATATGAATGTATTATTTTTAGAATTGAGATAGTGCTATTATTAGTTGTATTTGGATAGTTAGAATTTATTTGCTAAGCATTTTATTTTTGTGTGTATCAATGAATAGGATATCTACTTCTATATGATGTGTGTGAATGTATTATTGAGAGAGTTTGCATTACTTGTATGTAATTCATTGGATTATTCTTCTATGTTTGTGAATGTCTCATTTTGCATGCTTTTGAGTATTCTCTCATTGTTGTTTTGCATGTATATGCCTCTATTAATTGAGTATGCCTCCAGTGTTAGAGTAGTGGCTTCATTGTTTGTGTGTATATAAATGCATTTTTTTGAATAGTTGCTTGTATTATCTTAAGTGTTTCTTTAGTATTCCTTCATTATTTGCTTGAGTGTGTATTTTTTTAGTATTCTTGTGTATGGATATTGTTTGCTTGTATATTTATGAATGCATTCTCTGCTATACTTGTGTGTATATTATTTACTTGTATTCTTTATATGTATATAAATCTATTCTTTGTTGCATTTGTATGTGACTTGTTTACTTGTATTCTTTGTATATGTATGAATATATTCTTTATGTGTATATGGATCTATTCTTTGCTACATTCGTATGTGTCTTGTTTCCTTGTATTCTTTGTATGTGTATGAATATGTCCTTTATGTTGTGTATGAATCTATTCTTTGCTACAATTGTATGTGTCTTATTTAATTGTATTCTTTCTATGTGTATGGATGTATTCTGTGTGTACGAATCTATTCTTTGCTACATTTGTATGGGTCTTGTTTAATTGTATTCCTTGTATGTCTATCAATGTATTCTTTGTGTATGAATCTATTCTTTGCTACACTTGTACGTGTCTTGCATAATTGCATTCTTTGTATGTGTATATGGATGTATTCTTTGTGTGTGTAAATCTATTCTTTGCTACACCTGTATTCTTTGTGTGTATGAATCTATTCTTTGATACATTTGTATGGCTCTTATTTCATTGTATTTCTTGTATGTGTATGGATGTATTCTTTGTGTGTGTCTTGCATAATTGTATTATTTGCATGTGTATAGATGTATTATTTGTGTGTATGAATCTATTCTTTGCTACACTTGTATGTGTCTTGCATAATTGTATTCTTTGTATGTGTATGGATGTATTCTTTGTCTATATGAATCTATTCTTTGATACATTTGTATGGCTCTTTTTTAATTGTATTCTTTGTATGTGTATGGATGTATTCTTTGTGTGTGTCTTGCATAATTGTATTATTTGTATGTGTATAGATGTATTATTTGTGTGTATGAATCTATTCTTTGCTACACTTGTATGTGTCTTGCATAATTGTATTCTTTGTATGTGTATGGATGTATTCTACGTTTGTATGAATCTATTCATTGCTACACGTGTATTCTTTGTGTGTATGAATCTATTCTTTGATACATTTGTATGGGTCTTGTTTAATTGTATTATTTGTATGTGTATGGATGTATTCTTTGAGTGTATGAATCTATTATTTGCTACACTTGTATTCTTTGTGTGTATGAATCTATTCTTTGCTACATTTGTGTGTGCCTTGCATAATTGTATTCTTTGTATGTGTATGGATGTATTCTACGTGTGTATGAATCTATTATTTTCTGTACTTGTATTCTTTGTGTGTATGAATCTATTCTTTGCTACATTTGTATG
>APFE031682539.1:231176-243887 GCA_000404065.3 Pinus taeda | reverse complement strand
TGTACACTCTACTACCAGTCCCTTCTCGTCCTTGGGAAAGTGTTTCCATGGACTTTGTTGGAGAACTGCCAAATTCTAGAAAAGGTCATGACTATTTGTATTTTATTGTGGATAGGTTCAGCAAAATGTGTATTTTAATACCTTGTAATAAGCAGATTATAGTTGAACAAACAGAGAAATTGTTCTTTCAACATGTCTGGGTGCATTTTGGGTTACCCACTTCCATAGTATCTGATCGAGACTCTTGATTTTTTGGGAATTTTTGGTCAAGTCTATCGGAATTAATGGACACCAGGCTAAAGAAAAGCACATCCTTCCATCCACAAACAGATGGCCAAACAGAGGTAGTCAACAGGAAAATGATTCATTTGCTCAAGGGTTATTGTAGCAAGCATCCCAAGCTTTGGGATGAACACTTATGTTATGTATAACATGCTTACAACTGTGCTAAATGTTTTTCTACATAGAGATCTCCTTTTGAGACCTGTTTTGGTTTTATACCAAGGTCTCCCTTGGATTTTGTCTTTGAAAAATACATAGCAGTTGCTAGACACAGTGATGTTGACAAAGCAACCAGATTCATTAAACAGATCCAAGAGATTCACTAGGCAGTGCAGGAATAGCTAGAAAAGAGCTAAGCCAAATACAAGGCAAGGCATGATAAACATTGGGTGGAGCACAACTTCCAAGTTGGTGACCAAGTCTGGTCGTATATCAGCAAGGACAGAATGCAAGGTGAAGGGAAGAAGCTAAAGCCAATAAGGTATGGGCCTTCTAAGGTACTCGAGAAAATTGGTGAGAATGCTTTCCACCTTGATCTGCCAGCATACATGCACATCTATTCAGTAGTAAATGCAGAAAATTTAAGACTGTTTGAACCTTCTTTAATTGAACATCCTGAAGAGAAAAGTCAATTGCCTTCCATTGATGATCTGTTGCCTGAATACCTCAACGAGCTACAAGAAGATACAGTTATGGACAAGAAGGTGAGGACAACACACAGAGGAGATGTTGAGTACCTAAGGGTTGGACTCAAAGGTTCAAAACCCAACAGTGCAAAATGGACAGAGATTGGACAAGTGAGGCAGTTGTATCCTCACTTGGTTGATGCTTGAAAACCAACTTTTGGCAGTCCAAAATCCTTTTTCAGTGGGAATTCATGATCCAAATGGATTTGAGAGAACTCTCTAAGTCTTCATGGAACTTTTAAAAATCATTCCCACAATCCAAAATCCTTTAAAGGATCAAAAAAATCACATAACGTAGCCTTTTTATACACTATCGAGAGGCAAAACCCGTGAAATTAATGAAAAAAATAGAGTAAACAAAGGTGAAACCAATAATACACAGTAGCCATCTGATCTAGCCAATCAATAGTCTAGATTGGATCGGCAATCACAATTGGCAGTGACCTTAGGCAAAGATCGGTGGGATCCACATGAGACTTACGACAACGATCAGCGGAATCAACGAGATCCACATAAGGCATGTGATAGCGATTGACGAAGTTAATCTAGACCGTCAGTCAAACGCAAATTGACAACCCATATTACATCGCCAGATCGCTATCGGGGGATTGTAGAAGTGCTTACAATGGCAAAAGGGTTATTACGATGAGCGATTGTGATATATCACATCGCTGCATCGCATCGTGTGCAAAGGGTTGATATCAATACACCATGCGAAAACCAGATGTGATAGCAGTATAAAGGAAACTTGATATAATTTCAAGTCCGTAACAGAGCCACTTTTAATGTATTTTCGTGATTTTGTTGTATTTCTAAAACACAAAGGGACGAAGCCCTTTCGATATGCGAACGGACCCGATAGGGGAGTGAAGAATATTTAAGGACTTTTAAAGTCTGACATATTTGGTTTTGGCAGACTTTCTCTGTTAAAATGTATTTTCACTGTAAAAACAGAGCGCGGTCATTTCAGGCGTTTCAGAGACCCGAGGCACTCTAGCACTGTGAAATGGGTGGCCACCTCCTCTCCATGCGTTAAGCAATGATCGTATAATGCTGGCAAAGGGATTCAAAGTGTTCAGAGGCCAAGGAGACTAAGAGCCGAGGATATGAAATGAATAGGCAACGTGGGTGGCTTAAAAAGCCACAAAAAGAGAACAAACAGGAGGCAGTGTCGTACTCAAGTGTGAGACAGAGCTAGGACAGAGATTGAGAGCTGTGAGGGAGTTTGTGTACTCAAAGGAAGCTTGAGGGATTCAAGTGAGCTCTTATAAATGCATCTGTTGTGTGTGAGGCTCAAACTGAGCTCACTATTGTAAAAACTTTGTTTGAAGACTTAATAGTGAGGTCACCACTGAAGGCTGGACTAGGAGATGTAACCCAGGAGTATCAGGTGAACTTCTTATTAAATCTGTTATGTTTTTATGTGTTTTTATCTATTATAGTATTTAACTTCTTCAAAGTCTATGTATTTCAAAATCTGGTCGATCTATTGCATAAAATAACATAGGCACATCCATGCACTTAAGTATGTAATACCTTATTATTGTCTTAGATCTCATTATCAGATCATTAATGCATGTTAAAATTATCAGACACTTAAGCTGATCTGGGTAAATACAGAAGTAGAAGCAATCTCATAAGCACGTAAGTAGTTGATTCACATGTTTAAGGTTTGTGAAAGACAGTCATAGACCTTCACGAAGGTCTAGAGGCTGGTAAGAGAAAATCATATCGATAAGCCTTAAGGGCTTATCGATCTGCACAACAGCAGGGTTAGGGCATAAAATGACATCATAATCATCTCTAGGTGCAGAAACTTGGTTCCAGCATCCCCCCCATACTGCTTCGGGTGAGACTTCATTCCGCGCTTCGCAGATTGATGTTGAAAGGACCAGTAATGTAGGGATTTGCTTGGCAAACTTAACTCTGAACCTGGGTCAGGACCCACTAAGCCAACAAGCATGAAATTGAAAATATGAACAAGATCGCTAAAATATTAGGAAATTAAAGGTTTGCTTGCATGAGTATGAAAGGAAAACATGGGAAAATATGTACCATGATATGCATTTATGAACAACAAATGGAAACAAATGCACATGTTGAGATTGTAGGAGCCCTCCACGCCTTGGTTTGCACACTAAACGCTACCAACTAATGAAAATTTATAAAGTTTCCATGTATTACTAATAAATAGGCTAATATTGGAGCTTCAATGACGAATTTTCTGAAGGTTAAAGTCACAACACAAATCTAAGAATTTGAAGCTAAAAATTTGTTTGGAAAGCTTCACTAGCTTTGCTTTTACGCACAAGTTTTCAAACAAACTATTGAAATTTCTCTTTGAAACTAACAAGAAACTATTCTAGGCTTTCTTCTTGATCAATTTGACCTTCTCCATGGTCAAGATCATGGAAAAATTGTGTTTTAGAAAATATGGATGAATTTATTGAGTAATTCTGCATTTTAGCCAACAAAGTGGTTGCATTGACTACATATTGATCTATGCAATTTGTTTTTCATGGAACTAAGGGGAATCTCACCATCTCGGGATCTTGGGAAACAAAACAATGTCCTTGTTTTTACCTATATTTCCCGCAACTATCAAAATGAATGAGCATTTATGATAATTGTTGTTTTCGAGTAAAAATTTATTAAAGCATTTTTAAATGCATGCATTTTCATGAAATTTCTAAAATTAAAAATTAATAATAAAAAAATACCTTAGGGAGTGGTTTATTAATCAAAATGAATTTAAAATGTAATAAAAGTAGTATGAAATAGGTTTATTAAGGGAAAGATGTGGCATTTTATCATAGAAAAATGTCATCAAACTAGAGGGCTAACAAGAATCACATAAAGTTATTGTAGAAATCATAGTATTATAGCGAAGCCAATATGTCATTTGGGCTTATCTCAGGTAGTTGGAAGGAATGATTGTTATCCTCCCCATTGAGGTTCAATTCCCATACGTGACATGTTGAGCTCATAATAATTATATTGTTGTAATGGATTTAAGTCTGGTTGTTAACTAGCCTTGTGCCTTGAAGAATATTGTGTTTACCCTCGATATCATTCTTGAAATGAGGCTAAGTACTCGGGGGTTTCCCATTGGGTGTGTAACCTAAAAAAATAGTGAAACCAAAATTCTAATGAATGAAATATAAAGACATTGCAATATGCAAAGCAATAAAAACTAGCTAGAATGTTGGTAGCTTATCTCTCAAAAGAGATATGTCAACTATGCTCATCCAAAAGAAGATGACTACAAGAGGTTGAAACTATCCTTCAACATAAATTATGAAAATAAGAGGAAAAAATCCTAAAGATCCAAAACTATAACCATAGAACATGGGTGGAAAATGAAATGAGGGCTCTAAGTATCCTAGTTAATATGTCAACTTCTCAGGGCCATAACATTTGCATGCAAACTCTATTTGTGGAGATTCTTGGATCATTACAAGTATTATTATATGGTCTATATATTTTTACAATTCCTTATAATAAAATATTTGGGGCCATGTAAACTACCAAAATGGCATGGGAAATTTCCAAAATAATGTGTCAGAAGTTCATGACCTACAAAGATATAGTAGAACTGCCAATATGTATAACAATTTTGAGTAAATGGAAATGGTGAGTGACCTCTACTATGCACCTAGGTTGGATTCACCAATATTTGTTAGTATCTTGTAAGAGGAATTACTCATGGACATTGGATAGAACCTAACAAAATATGATAGATTGCTCTATTTGGTATTTAATTCAAAGAAATAAGAGTATATTCTCCATTGCCCATGTTCACTGACACCCCCAACACCAAGTTTGTATTTTATGTGTGATATGTTCAACATATTATGGAGATCAAATTTAATAATATTCAAATATGCCCTGTAAAAGTTAATGGTAAAATTGTTTGGGCATGAGACTTTATCTAAATCCATGACCCTGATCATTTTAATAATCTCCTTGTGTTCTATTTTTTTTCACTAGAAATCAATTGTCTTTGTCTATGACCATAGTAGGGATTACTTACAATATTTCCTACACAACTTCATCATTGTAGGTAGAGTCTTCTGATCACATCCTTTTGAATTTGTTTTGAGATGCTTCTTAGATGTCCTAAAAGATATTTAATCTTACCCATACTTAAGGGAAATTTCTTGCACATGATTCCTCAATTTCCTTGCATGAACTTACTCCTTTTCCTTTCTAAAATCTTGATAAATTTTATTTGCAAATTATTTTTCCTTTTCTTGTGATTCTTAAATGACATATTGCAATTCCAATTTGGATCCAAGGGAGCATAGCTAAAGTTTAATGTGTTCTTGTTATTTTTAAGGAGAGAGAGAAATAACTCTTCACCACTCTTTTAGCTTCTATTTGGTATTCCTATTTCTTTATTCCCAAACAAAAAATGGGGACCCATAAAGTAGAAGGTTCCAAGCTTATTTTATTACCACCAAGGACCATATATCATGAAGCCATGAAGAATCAAGCAAGAAGGGATTGAACCCATATTTCATATCTTATTTAACTTCACTTATGATTAGAGGAAATTTGAGGAAGAATAGAAGATTAAATATGTTAGTTATCCAAAAGAAGGAGCTTTGGACCAAGAAATGATCCAAGTGCCTAACTATGTGACCAAACACAAACGTTTTGTTTGACCATGTACACTTCCCTTTGGCTACTTTAGGATCATAGGGATCCCAATTAGCAATAATTTTATCCAACAATTCATTGATTAGATCTTTGATAAAACCATTTCCTCTCTTTTCCTCAAAGGAGAAAACCATATCAAGGTTGATTACCAATAACCTTTTAGAGATTAATAAAGGGTTTATAAAAACTCTTAATGAGGAAAAACATTCATATTTATTTCCTATAGTGAACTAGAGGATATATAGAGAAACTTGTTCTTTCTTACTATACAGTTTCTAAGATTACGTAGTGTATACCTAGTGCTAGAAAGTTTGAACGTGCTGAGGCCCAAGACTTGTTTGATACTAGAGAGTGAAAAGGCCACTATAAACCCATTTGGAGTTCATTTTTATACCAATGTTATACTTCCATTGTTTTCTACCAATGTCCATCATGATATTATCTTCCATTTCCATTCCCTAGACAAGGAATATGGTAGGGATTTGTGATTTTAGAAGACCCCTCATGGTTCTGAAATAGACATTGTTACCTATTCCTCTATAGTTCTAGGGAAAATATCTTAATTTATTATGGGTTTTTTCCCACTAATAAAGGCTACCTCTAGCGTGGTTTGAGATCCAAGGTTCTCATATTTTGTTTCTTCCTCTTGGCTTCTTTTCTTATTCATTTATCATCCAGGTTTATTCTAGCTCCTCCCTCCTTGTCCCCTTCTTCCTACTAATGTAGTGCATTTTTTCTCATAACTATACCACTATGAGAGGGATGGAAATTTTCAAAAGAGCAATTTCTTGGCATGCCAAGTGATGGATTAGTCCATGTTGAGCAATGAGGTTTAGTTTAGGGAGGATTTAGAGTGGGGTTTAAGGGTAAAGGAGAACAAGGTGAGAGAAGAAAAACTAGGTGGAGAATTATTGAGTTAAAGAAGATAGGTGGAATGGATGTTGAGTGAGGAATCAAGGATAATTGTGGGTTAGACAAATTAATGGGGGGGAGAGGATGAAGTATTGATTTGAAGAGAAAGGATGTTGTTTTTTGTTGTTCAAGGGAGAAAATGGTATATTTTTCTTGTTTACATATGAATTATTGACCTGTTTCCATTTCTCCTAAGGTTTGGAGGGAGACTGGGGAGTGGTTATAGGTTTTCAATCCTTAGAAAAGTTGTTGTACTTATGTCATATTTTACATTTATAAGGCAATTTTTCATAGTCTAGATTTTGGAGATAAGTCTACTTGTCCAAAGTGAGGTTTATTGCTTTAGGAATCCATTTCTCCACATGTACATCCACATATATTTAAGCACAAGAAAACATTCCATACTCGGGATCAACCTTACCAATGAATTTCCCCAAGGAATTTTCTATTTCTTTCAAGGAGTCCTACTAACATAATGAAGAAGAGGATGAGGAAGTGATGGGCCTCATAATGGACATATTTTTACACCCTATTTCCCTAGTATTAATTCGTTTTCATTTGTTTATGATCCTGTATTAGTACATTCTAATGCTTATATGTGGGATTTGAACATAAAGTGTTTTCCATTTCATTCCTTAGTAGTTTACATGAATTTATGATTAAACATTAGAAAATTTTAATATTTGCATTTATCTTTGAGATAATTTGCAAAGATGATGTGCTAGATAAGTTTTTGTGCAAGTTGTGATGTTTCCATAGAGGATGTTTTGGTTATAGTTTCTACAACTTTGAACTATGTTGTTGCAACTCCCATTGTTGCAACTACTATTACTGACTCTATTGTTGCAACTCTAAACTCTATTGTTGCAATGTCATTTCACATTATTGTTGGAATTCATGTTGTTACAACTCCTGTTGTTTCAACTCAGTTCATGTCATTGCCACAACTCTAGTTCACGTTGTTATTGTAACTCCAGTTCATGCCATTATTGCAACTCATTGCCACAGTTCTAATCTTGCAACTCTTGGAACTGTGATTCGATATCAGAATTATTTTCAAATTATATATAGTCAAATTTTGTTTACTAATTATTAGAAAATCACATTAAAGACTTGTGGATGCATATTTATTGTTTGTTAATTATTAGCAAACTATATGAAAAATGTGTGGATCTAATTTATTAATTGTTATTTCCTTTTTAAACTAATATTATGTATATAAGGAGTTCCTTTCTCATTTCATGGTGGACAATTAGAGTGATGTCCAAATCATAATGAAATAATTTAATTATATTTTATAATTCCCATAGTTTATGATTTGATTAACTGATTACATTTATTTCTTTTTTTGTATATTTATGAATTCTTAATTTCTTTTAACTAGCTTAGTTAATTAAATTGATTTGTGATGTTAATGCAACAAGTGTTGGTAAATATCAACACTATGTTATATGGAGGCATGGCTTACTCCAATAGAACATAATATTGTATAACTTAGGTAGTTCTCTTTCTGGTTGTGTAATTTAATTTCTCAGTTATTTATTCACATAGAATTTATTTTATTTACTTGATCAATTAATTTATGGTTGTGTGATTTTAATTATTTATGCAATTAATTATTTGTGCATGGTTGTATTTATTTATCTATCAATTTATTGACACAATTGATTATTCATGTTTGTTTCTAATTTGACATGTGTGCAGTTTAGATTGATTTGCATTCATTTACATTGTTGAATAAATGTGCTAAACACATGACTACATGTGTTGGTTTGAGTAAAAACAAGGATCATCTTGGCAAGGATTAGTCTTTTCATTTGCTTCCTATGTGGTTTGTTCTACATATTGCGTTGAGGGTTTACAATGTTAAGCTTCATAAACCCACTAGATAGAAGTGTGTTGTTTCAGTTTTGCAAGTGTGATTAATAATTTCCTGCAAATAAGTTTGCTTTAATGCAAGTTTGTTTAATTTTCGACAAATGTGTCTACTTTCCTGCAAGTGTGTTTAATTTCTTGTAAGAATATTCAATTTCCTTACTTTTCTGCAAGTAGCTTTAGTCACATTGGTTCTAAATTTGAAAAAACCTTGCCAACCTTGTGAACTGCCTATACTCCATCTACAAAATTAATCATTGATACTACAACTACAAAAAAAATCAATGAAAGTAGAAGATGTGATATGCATATATAGTGCACGATAACTTACAAGTTACATATAAGCCCTAGGTTGACAATTAAACACACAATATTTTGGTTGTCTTTCTGAGAAATTAGAAAGGTAATTAAAAATCCCACTCAGAAGCCAGACCCATATTGGTATAGTTGATGGCATATCCACTTTAATGAAAAAATCTAAATTCTATTTATTTGGATGCATTCCTATTAGCTCTATGAAGCAGGGGCCATTTCTAGAGATGAGATGAAGATCCATGTCTTCTTTTAGCTCAAATGAAAAATCATAGATTCTTCTTCAAAAAAAAACCTAAAAACTAAAAAAGTTTACTTGTAATAAAGACCATCCAATTTTTATAAGCTTTCTAATCCATGGCCCTGGAGGAAGGATAGATAACAATGAATTAACCAATGAGGATGCATTTTTCTTTAATGATATTGGGTTAAGATGCATATTTGAAGGAGAAGCTTCATATATAAGATAAAGTTAGAATTCTACATAAATTATATTGAACATGACTTATGACCCAATTTCCATTGAATAGACACTAGATTAAGGAAAGAGGTCACTTCTACTTATATGAGAGGGGACCTCACTTAACTTCCCTCCCAAATCCATGGCTGAGAAGGCCACGTAATCAAAGGGTGATAGTATGGTAATTGGGGTTCATGGAAAGAGGTGAGTGGATTTTTTTATTATTCACATGTATAATTTCAAGTAAAATATTAATAAGTTGAATTTGATATTTTATTTGGTTATGATTTGGATGTTCCATAGTGAGTGTTTTTTGAAATACATTTATGTTTGATCTTTGGTTGTAGGCCAAAGGTTCACATTATTAATATGTTATTTTGCATGATTCCTACAATGTTAAAATCTTATTATAATTTGATCTAGCATATTACATGTTTCTTTAAGTTAAATTTTTATTTAAAGAGGGAGAGTATGCAATACCCTGCTTTTCCTAGCTTGGATTCGTATATGACCAAAATGGTTATCCTTGTTTGGTTTAATGACCCATATCATTGATGGCTTAGCCATTGATGGGTTTATGTAAATCACCTATGTATATATAGATGTGTGTGGGCGCATGTGCATATGTTTCGTATGATTTTTTCTAAGGATGAGATAATATATATGCATGGTTGGGTAAAACCATGAGCATATATAGAATGATGTTAATATAATTTCTTATATAATGGTGCTGTGATGATGATATAATTACTATTAATGTTGTTGAGCAAGTGAAACTTGTGGTAGGTTAACCAATTTTGATGGACTCTTGGATGGAGATGTTTTATGTTGACCTAGACTAAAGATCATGGATATTTCCAAGTTATCAAAGTAAAACATCTAGTTTGATTGTGGATGAACATTAAACAAAGATCTCATAAGATGATATTGTGCTTATTTTATATTTGTGTATATACACATGTGTTATGATTTTACTAATCTTTTGATGAAGGAAATTGGTTATTTGAAGGATGATTACAGGTGTACTTGATTATAGGTGAAATTGGCTTTGTTGCATAGAGATGGGTTGATGTACTTCAATTTTCCTACTTAGTCCTGAGAGAGACAATAATAAAGTAGATAATAAAGTTGTATAGATTGGCAACACCAATTTATGTAGGAGTAGAGATAACATTCCTACCCTAAGTACTAATGTCATTGGAGGTAGCATGCGTCATGGTTATGATCATGGGGAACATGGTAAGTGAAGAGAATTCCTTACTCTTCAATAGCTAAACCTTCTATATGGAAAGCTACATTAAGGTAACAATAAGTGAATTGATGATGATATTTAAATTCACCTAAAATTTACCGATTTTTAGGGTGCCACTTAAGGTATGATTATTTTAATGAACAATAAATAATTAAATATATTGTAACTGATTATTAATAAAATTTATATATGTGACACATATGGGTGATTATTCACCCATATTAAAATAAAAATCAAATTGAAAAAGGTTGGAGCACCACCTAGGGGGTGAATATTAATAATAAAGAAATTTGGAAATGTAGAAATTTTGAATAATTTAACACATATTCAACAGAGATTATCCTGATCATGTACTATTGCGGAAAACATACACAATACATAAGCTCCTCTACGTTGATCATCAATATAGCAGCATCAATAACAATAAAACATCAAGAGCATTCACACATTAACACAGTATGTATCCCGGGGAAAGCATCTCGCTAAAAACCCCAACTATCTGTATATTAATGATTGAGTCATGTAACATTACAAAGTACAATGCTTATCACAAGTAATCCAGTACCAGCTCCACCTGTTACACACAATACAGCTCAGATCTGAATCAATCACTGGCTCAAATCTCCTCCGCTGCCATGCCTGCCTCCTCTGCTCAATACCTGCAAGAGCACTGATGATAATACCAAGGCAGCCACGTCTTTCCTTGGCTAAATCATGTATTTCAAAGCTACAATATGTGCAAACTCATTGGCATACTCAATCCCCTGATTTGTGCAAGATCTGGTGCACAACTATAGTCACAACTGATAGCAATCTGATTCTCTAACACCTGTCCCTGCTGAACTGAAAATGCACTGACATGCAACTGAGTTAACTGATGTATTCATTAGTTGTATTATGAGTTAATAACTTGTGAATTAATTAATAACTAATTAACCCAACTCATCTCTAGTCTATTTGCCAGTTAGACTAAATACAACCAGTTTAACAAAGCTAAACTGAACACAACTCCATCAACTGCACCTCCAGTCCACTAAACTCAACTCACTTGAGTTCAAACTGAAGTCATGCACACAAATATTCAACTAACCCATAAGAACCACGTATTTCCTTCATGCAATTGCATGTGCCACATCCGTAGCTCGAACTGAAGTGCTCCAAGAGAATAAGACAAAGTTTATAGTCAAAATATTATTGTGAGATAATAATATTTGACTTTTCTATTTTTGACAGCCAGTCACTCCGCTGTGATCTAAAAATAGAAGTCCATCTATTTTTTCCAAATTGATCAATCATCCATAAACAGCAACCTGCAATCCATAGACATGATCCATATGTCTAGACATGATCCATATGTCTAAAAATAGACTTGCGCCAAAAATAGCCTGCGAGACCACTTAGTGAAGGCGACTCCTTTCCACTAAGCTCCATCATCTTGTTGCATTCTCAATAAGCATTTCTTGTTGCACACTTTTCAACATTCACCATCAATGCACATAAGGGAATGTTGAAAATTTCACTAGTAAGTGCCAACCAAGCCAAGAAATTGATTATTTTCTACAGGCATACAAAGATGTGTTCCTAGAGCCTAAAGGGTTACAACCTAAGAGGGAAGTGGAGCATGAGATCCATCTTTTTCTAGACTCCCAATTTCCAAGCATTGGGCTATACATGAAGTTTGTTATAGAAGCAAGTAAGGTGGAGAAACAATTACAACAACTACCAGAATAGAGTGTCATTCAACAAAGTACATCACCATGTGGGTCACCCATCATCATTGTTCCAAAGAAGGATGGGACTTGGTGGATGTGTATAGATTATAGGGTGTTGAAAAAAATCACACTCAAGAAAGGTACTCCTTGCACAGGATAGATGACCTGTTGGATTAGTTGCAAAAAGAAAAATACTTTACCAAGTTGGACTTAAAGTCGAGATATCACAAGGTTCGAATCAAAGAAGAAGATACATATATTATTGCCTCCAAAACCAATCAAGGTTTGTATGAGTGGTTATTCATGCCATTTGTCCTATGTAATGCACCAGATACACTTATGAGATTAATGAATGATGTACTACTCCCTTTTATACATTCATTTGTTATTGTCTAATGCAGTGTTACCTAGGATGATATGGATTTAAACAGGAACGCAAAAAATTATAGAGATAACCATATACACAAAGATGCAGCGGAAATAATACTTCATTTCATTAATGGAAAATACTGAAACATGCTTACAATCAGAAATGGAAATAAACTAGCTAGGGCGATG
>APFE031682539.1:218368-228833 GCA_000404065.3 Pinus taeda | reverse complement strand
TGCGCCAAAAATAGCATGCGGGCCCACTTAGTGAAGGCGACTCCTTTCCACTAAGCTCCATCATCTTGTTGCATTCTCAACAAGCATTTCTTGTTGCACACTTTTCAACAGGAAATTGATATTTTTCAGATGTTTGAGGTGGCACACCATTTAGACCCTATAAATATAGATGGTATCCTTGGGATTTATGAGGAACCTAAATTGTAATTAAATGTTCCTAAAATTGTATTAGAAGAATGTGGAACCAAACTTGCATTGTAAGTTGGTTTTAAAGGAATTTGAGCATTGTTTTCATACTGGTCCCCTTGTAAGATGTGGAGTGCTTGCCTGACATGTTTAGTAGATGGAAATCACATCACTAGATGGTGCATATTATATTGAAAGTAGATATTATATCTCCTAGTTGTGTTTTGACATAGCTTATGGGTTCTAAGGAAAGAATTAAACTATTGCAATTGGTTTCTTGGGAAATCCCTAAGTTATAATAGGAAAAATATATTGGCCTCATATTTTACCCAATAGATGTAGGGTATGGTCATTGTAAAAAGATAAATATGCACACGTGGAGGAAGAAAATATTTTAGTAAGGATTTTATGGAGAAAATGGTGATTATGTAAGTAGTTTCTCTAACTCAGATTATACAATACCCTATTTTGTATGGAGTGAAGTTAATATTTAATTTGGTCCATGGGGTCTTGGATAGATGGTGATCGAGTATGTTGTTAAGGCACTCCTATATGTTAAGTCATTGATTCAATTCCTCACCCTATTAGGATGTTATTCTTAGACATGACCATGATGTAGCCTCACCAATCAAGCTTACAAAAAAAAGTTAATATTTAATTTTGTATTTTTAGTAATTATTTGAATTTTTTTCCAATTAATATTTAATTTTGTATTTTTAATAGTAATTTGAAGAGTGCTTTCTAATTTTTTTGGAAAAATGTTGGAATGAAATGATAGTCCTTAATGTTGATTGTACTTAAGTAGAGATTTCGACATGACTCTTATATCTAAGCATGATAGTCCCTAATATTTTATCCATAGTAGAATGCAATTTTGTATTCATGGGTTTGATGGAAACCACAGCTTGTAGTGGTCATGGGTGTAGGTTCCTATGGGTGGTGCTCGTATAGGCAATAGGAAACCATGATTTTCATGTCTATAACCCATAGGGATATATTGTAACTGTATAATTGAATTGAGGAAATGAGAAAAAGGATACACTTTCCATATTGTGCTTGGATTTATTGGTTTGAATGTGTAAAGGGCCTATATTATTCGTGTTATAGTAATATTTATACTTGTGCTTTCAAGATTATGCCTAGGATTAGTGTTTTCATTCTTGAAATTTCTAGAGAGATTTTTTCTTAACTTACAAGTTCAATAAAGTTTTGATGTACATTTGTGCCCTTTAGTTGACAAATATCACCTTGAATGTGTTTAGCTATGATTAAGTTTGGGATATGCTCATATGTAAAGTGCTTTTCAAATCAGTACTCAACAAGAGATTTCTTTTGCTAGATTACATGATAAGATTTTGAAGTAATGCGGAAACCAATTATATGAACAATAATCATTTAATAGTTGATGGGTTGTCATAAATGTAGTATTTATTTGTTCATGCTTATAGACGTATCCAATTGGTAGTTGCAACAATGGTATTTATTCGATGGTTAATCAGTGAATAAACATACATGTAATAAACATTGCTTGATTCCAATGAGTACTTTGAATGTAGCGGCTAATAGCATTAGTTATTTTTGTTATTAATAATTCAAGTTGATATACCATTCCTATTTGTTGTCTTTAAATTGAAATGGATTCTAGTTTATAACTTGATTATATGCCCACAAAGAAACTAAATAAAACTTGTTAATTATTGCAAATTCATTTTTATTAGGAAAATAATCATATGGATGTTTCTTCAAGCTTATGAAAGTTAGCATTTCTATTGAGTTGAGTTTAGGGATAGGGAAGTTAGTTGCTTTTATTTCAAGGCTAAGGGTCTAAGAGCTATGTTGAACTCAAGATGCAGAGTTGCCACTTATCATGTGAATAAATGTCTATTACCCAATGAACTAATGAAAATGTGTTTACATGTAGTCACTTTTAAACTATCTTGACTAAGGTATTGGGTTTGTATCCTTGACCACTCATTAAATACTTCCAAAGAAAAATGCATGTAAAAATTATGACAGAGTTGCATGGGTAAACACGAACAAGAGAACCTCATGTGAAATGAGTTGGCATTGAAGATTCATTAATGTGTTGACTAATTGTACACATAATAGAATTAGAGTTGGCAATATAAATGATTTTCTCATTAAAATAAGTATGGTATATGGTTATGGGAATTGGAGTTTAACATATTGTGAACTTCTTACTTGGAATTTGTTGTTAAAAAGGAGTATCTTTTCTTGGGTTAGTCTTATTAACTAATTAGTTTCTTTTTACTTAGTGTTGTGCACACTACATTAATTGCTAATGTTTACTTATTTATGTTCAGTTTGTAATATTAGGATGCTCAAACCATAAAAGTGAGAAATTAAAGGTTATCTTTCTGACATAGATGTATGCCTACAAAAACCATATCAATGGGTGTATGATTACAACAAGATTGATGTTAATATATGATTTAAGAAACTATATACCGTGAAATTTTATGGATATAGCTAGGTTAAAGTTGGTTATGTATTGTGCTCACTTAGTGGCATAGTTAAATAATGACTTATTATAGGAATTTAATTAAGAATTAGATTTCCTAACGGATCTTACCTTTGATTTTATATATATATAAGAGAGAGAGAGAGAGAGAGAGAGAGAGAGAGAGAGAGAGAGAGAGAGAGAGAGAGAGAGATGACTTCTTAAGTATGATTATGTTTTGAAGTATGTAGTTTTGTCCATTAAATTGAAATGGTTAAGAACCAATGGTTTATGTTCTTATTAACATAGTTTTGTCTTGTGCTATGTTCCATTTGATTGGCATAACATTGAATTGATTATATTTTTCTTGAAGTGGAGAAAAAGTCCCTGGGAGAAGATGATAAGTGATAAGAGATGAAGTTTTTTTTCTTAAAGAGATTGGTATGTTATCTTTCTAAAAATTTTGGTCATTTGGAATAATAATGAAGGTTGTTATGTTAAGAAGACAATGTTTCCTTTTGTAATAAAGCTTAAATGTGTTAAAATAAAAATATTGAACTTAAAGACTCATATTTATGATGAGATGGGAAAAAAAAAAGTAATCATGGTGTTAACTCTCAATGTCTTAATTGGATGACTATGTATGCAAGTTTGTGTTTTGGAACTCTAAAAGGCAAAGTGACATGAGCTTATTTGCCACATGTTTAATCATGATATTTAAATAAATTTTCATGTATTTGATTTTTTAATCAATGACCATTGGATGTTGTAAAGTGGGTGCTTATGTAAAATAATGTTATGGTTGAACTTTGAATTTAAGTTAAAAATAGAAATTCATATGTATTTAGCCTAATTCCTAGAAGGTTTAAATGTTATTATAATCAATTTGATAGAGCAAAAGTTTCTTGTGCGCGTCCATAACAAATTTGGCCAAAGTTTTGTCCAAAGAGGGGGAGTAAGTAATGCCCCAATTCACTCGATTTGGCTTTGTATATGACCAAGATTGTTATCCTTGGTTGGTTTGATTAGATGTATTATTGATGACTTAGATATTAATGAATTTATGTAGATTTACTATGTATATAAATATGCTTATGAACACATTTGCATGTGCTTTTTATGATTGTTATCTAATGATATGATGTTATATTCATGATTGGAAAAGCATGAAAGTGCATGGGTTGATGTTGATCTGATTACTTATGTGATGTTGTTATGATGACATAATGACCACTAACGTGATTAAGTGAGTGGAAATTGTGGTGATTTGGCCAATTATGCAAAACTCTTGGATGGAGGTGTTTTATGTTGACATATGCTAAAAATCATGGAGCTTGCCAAACTACCAAAAAAACAACTTGAATTTAATTATGGATGAACATTAGAAGGTGTTGACGGTGTTGGACCCGCCAACATGTCAAGGGTATCTCCCTAGTAAGAAGTCCCAATTAGACCTCAGACCCTTTGGTGTAGGAGTCCCAGCAGTGGGTCGTATGGTAATGCCTTGACCGCAATGTCACACAAAGGCAAGTAAGATAACTTTTTCAGTAGCAAGGGTGTGACCACTGCAGTGAGTCAAGGAAGGTGCATGAGAGGTTCTAACACAGGTGGCTTGATATGAGTGCACCCCTTGGCAACCTGTAACAGTATTCAACTGGGAAGGGAACACACGAGCGAAGATACATCACAAGCTGGAAAGCAAGTCAGTCGGCAATCCAAAGTGATGGTTAAACCAACAACACATCTGCAACAAGATTCATATAATTGCATACAAAACAGTTCATATAGTTGCATACAAAATAGTTCATACGCAACTACGTAAGTTAAACAACATACATCGCTAAAGCAACCGGAATAGTCCAACTACAATAACAACATATGCATGAAAATGTGTTGGCTTTTATTATATAAAGAAGTGTAAGTTCCAATCATACAATACATCCATGGAAACCCGCTAGCCCCAATAGTAGAACGTTACAGCCACATGTGCCAGCTCCTCCAAAGAGATGTACTAGCTTCGTGCAGTGGAGAAGCCAAGGCACATTACAGTATTGTCCAAGCTTTCTCCAAGATAATCTTATTGGAAGCTTGGCTGACCAAAAGCCTATACAATGAGTTATGAGGGACTATTTATAGAAAAGGGTGGGGTGACTGTTGACATTCCCGTTTGTGACCATTCAACTACCCTCATGACTCTTCACCTACTCTATGATTTTTACTTCCACTATTGATACTTGACTTACATTTGAGATGACTCAACATTACAATGCACATGTACCCATGTGAACAAAATGGCTTGAGCAAGCCAAACTAGACATCACTCTGACTTAGACAACTATAGAAGTCCAACTTATCAACATCCTCATGTTGATCAACAGTAACATATTGATGCCAAGCTCTATAGTCCTTGATAGTGTTTGTGTGCTCTGCAGTGACATCCATCTGAAACCTAACCCTTGTCTCCATAGCATCTGGGTACATTGCTCGGGCTCCTCTGTCCAACTCATCTAAAAGCATGCACATCATTGTCTTCAATATGGTCGGACTAGCAACATACTTATGCATGATGTTTGCACTGATAAGCAAGTCTGGGTTGGTGGCGATGCACATCAACTCATCGAAGTATGAGTCAAGATCTAGTCGAATCTTCTTCTTTGTCTTCTTTTGGGTGAGATTCCCAAGTGATGGGATCGCATGTGTGTGCACCACAACATCCATACTTTTGAATAATCATGCATGGGAAGCATGTATGCTAGTGATGAACTACGGGAGTTCTTCGTAATTTCGTATTTGACTCCAGATACATGCTTTCAGCTCGATTGCATTGACCCTCATCATCTTAGGAAAGTGAAGTGGGGCTCCCTTTTACTTCATCATCCATGTTTGCGTGTCATCAATAATAGCATGCAAGTTCATCAAGGTATGTGCTCTTCTAGCACATCGTTGCTGCCATTCATTGAGATGGAAAAATGCCTTATGTGCGGTACCAAAATTAGAGTATAATGCTTGCATAACTGTGTCAAGAGACACAACTTCATCTAGTATTGCCTTCTTCAGTTCAGCTCGGGCAGACATTGTCACCAAGTCTCCTCCTTGCTTCGTCGTTTGTAGTTCCTTTGCCATTCGCTCATTCTCAGCTATTAGTAAGTGAACACTTGAACTAGTGGCTTCGGAATACACTCTGGTTGCATCAGCCAAGGTAGCTGGATGTTTGCACACATCAGTCATGATCACTCATTATTCAACTCGCGCAGGAGATGTTTGATCCTCTAGAGTTGACACACTGCAAGACTGCACAACTATGTTGGGATTCATCAAATGAGATGTTGTGTGCATCTATTCTTCCAGTTGATCACCAAGGATCTCAGTGCCTCCTTGGTCATCCAAGAATTGATCATCATCTGGATGCATTGAAGCGGGTGAGTTGACCTCTTTGTAGTGATGCATGAGGTTGATGTCCTGTTCCAACTCCTGCTACTCCATGTATGCATCTAGATGTTGAAGTGCTCGTTCTATCTCATGAGCAAAGTCTTTTCCCTGTGATGGTTCACCATGTTGTCCTGATGCCATCTGTTCAAATGAATCAACTACTTGTATGGGCGATACTTCATTTGTTTGCACATGTTGTGCCCCCTGTTGTATCTACTGTTGCTGCACTTCCCTCTCCTGTTTGCGTAGCTCTTGTTCCTTTCAGAGTTGTTCCCTCGGCTCATGCAACTCCTTCTCTTCTTCTTCCATTCTTTTCTTGTCCTTCTGCCTTTACGCGATTCGCTTGTCATGTTGCTTCCTCTTTGCCTCTATAGTCATAGCTACTTTCTCTAGAAGTGGATCTACTCGGAACTTGCAGCTTTGCTCCTCCTCCATGCAATCGACAATCTTCCTCTTCCCTTTATCGCGCACTGGTATGCTTGGCTCTACTACCACTGCTGCTACTTCTGGTTCTCTCCGCGATGTTGCTTCATGTTGCTTCGCTAACCACTCCACAACAAAGCCGACTGGTTCATTGGGTCTGGAGAAACTATAGCAATATCTCCATGGGTCCTCCTTGGCCCAATGACATGCCCCGTGGATCGAGTTGAACTGACCTCTCGTGTAGTGATCTTTCACAATGCAATGTGGGTCATACAGATTGTAGCTTCAGAGGTCGAATGGGTACTTCTTCATCAGTTCTGATTCGAAATTTGCTTGCTTGATACTCTAGATCTCATATAACCCAATCTGCAATGGAAGAGTGGGCCAATGTGCCTTCTTCTTCCGATGCAGTCTAGCTGTCAATCCTGCCGAGATGTGATATGCTACTTCCTACTTGACAAGTACATCCAAGGCAAAATTTGGGAGAACCTGTGGAGGCTTCTCCACATTGAACATTTGGATGAAAGTGACGGACGATGAGGCATACCAAGCTGCAATGTCTATCAATGCCTCCATTGTTTCCTTTGACATGCAGGGTGGATCCTGTTCGAATATCATCTTGTACACTGGGGTGAAAAAACGATCGGTTAATCGTGTCATTATTCCTTTGAAGCTACATTCAAACAACAACTCGAAATATGTGTTCATAGCAGTCTCCATCAATGAGCATGGCCACTCCAAACCTGGGAACTCTTGTCAAACACAGACTGCATCTAGGATGTAGGTGGACATGTAAATATCTGCATGCATACGTCCAAGTGACTATCGAGCCTTTGCTACTTGCTCCATCAATTGATGAGCTAGTATGTTGGACCAGTTACATGGTTTTCCTTCTCTAGCCAATTGATCCAGTGCAACCACCCAACTCTGTGGGAAGGCTTTCGTGCTTGCTTGGCCATACAATTGTTGACAAGAAAATATGACAAGTATTGGGATGCCTTCCTCAGTATCTTTGTCTTATAGATCTAGTTGGGTGTCAACCTGAATCGAGTTGGCTCCTTTACCCAATTCTTCAGAATGTCTCTGGAGTTAGCAATACTATTGGGTAAGCTTAATGAAGTCCCCATGACAGTCATGGGCTATGACATCTGATACATCCCATCATAATATCCTTCCTAGAAGGTCACAAGCTTCATCCCACTAATATTTCTCAAGGTCATCGTTTCGAGATTAGTGTGAGAGACGATCCAGTGTATCATGTCGCACATGGGAACACAGGATATATGCATGCAATCCAGTATAAGTCAGACTTGTGAATGTTCACATACACTTGACAGTCTTTGAGGTGTTCCCCAAAAGTGTCTGCAAATGTTTCATTGACCTCTTGCCACTTCAGTTTGATGTCCTTGTCTAGATACAACTTTGTATCTTCATAGATCGGCAGACTAGAGGACACTTGCTCAACTACTGCTCTAGCTACATTTCCATCAGTGTCCTGAGATACTGTTCTCTTGGAAGCCATTGAGACATATGAACACCTGAATGATTTGGAAACAAGCAACAAGCATGGCAATAAACCTGTCTGTGAAAACAAAGCAACTTCGGGAAATGACACAACACATACCTAGGAAACTAATGGGCAAGATTGTGCAATTTCTTCTAGGAGGCTAGGTGATTGGCTACCAGAACTGTGCAAAAGTCAGTGTGGGTTGTCTAGGAGGTAGGACTGGCTGCTGGATCTATGCAATGCACAATCCAAACTCGTTGTCGGATGTTGGGATTCTGCAATGCGCAATTCGAGCTAGGAGTGACTGCAAGCTTAGGGACTACATTGCGCAATTTTCTGGGCCAGTAGTCACTGCCCCTCAAAAATGCACAAAATTGTCCTGGAGGGTAGTGCTGGGTAGAAATTCACATTTCTGAAGAGGAAGGAAAAGCCTTCCTTCCCTAAATTCCGCAATGCAGTCCCAGTGAAGGCAGAGTCCAGGCCAAGGTTCGCTCGACTCATTGACGGGAAAATGAAAGAAAATAAGACAGTGAATGCATGGCGACACTAAGTGAAAGAAAAAGTGATTAACAGTGCATGCAAAACATGAATGAGGGATTCAGAAAATAGATCAACATGCATGTGGGTGAAGCGATTTGTCGGTTTGGCGAACGTTTGTGCAAAACAGTTTCATGCATGCGACAACAATGAGATAGCAACTAAAACTGAAATAGAGATAGGACACGATAATATACATGTAAAAGAAAGCAAGTGTTCAAAGAAATCAAGCAAACAACCCTCACATAAGAGAATACACAAAAAGCGACAAAAATGTTGAAAAAGACAAGTTGAGGCCACTTACTCGGATGTGTCGAAGAGTCTTGGGTATGTTGTGGGATGTCAAAGCTCAAATATCGATGTGAAAGAATGAGCTCTGATGCGTCGAATAAATAAGTTTGGGCTCATGATGTGCATGCCACAAATCTAGGAAAAAGCGACACTTGGAGGGAAGTTTCTAAAACAACTTTGCATGTAACCTCGGGCTACTAAAAATAGCTCCCTAAACCATTGGATTCCTTTTGCATGTTTCCTTTTGCTATTCTAGGAAGAGAAATTCATGCATGCATGCAAGTCAGATTTCCTTGGTCCAAGGACCAATTGGTCAACTGGACTGCTCATGCATGAAACTGCTCAACTACTTGAGAAAAATGTGCATTTATGGCTAGGAGTTGGGCTGACTGCCCATGAGGTTTGCACAATTTCTAGGCAAAGCAGCTGACTGCTGCCCAGATTTGTGCAAATTTTGGGTTGAGCAGCCCTGTTGGGGAAATTTGCACAATTCCTGCTGGGAGTGTTTGCTGGCAGAATTGCGCAATTCTAAGGCCCAGCAGGCTGCCAAACAAAATTGCGCAATTTTTGGAGGGAAGGTTGGTTTCCCTCCAGAAATGCGCAATTTTCTTAGGGACACTGCTCAACCTGCAACTGGACCAAGTCTGGGTGAACAACCTGTGAGGGGAATGCATCAAGCTGTGATCAACAAGGTGCCTTTGTGCAAGAAAATACTGAAGCTTGTGTACTTGATGAAACAAGACAAGGTGTTGCGAAAGGTTGGTAGGGAGGCTCCAAAACGGGCTAAGGCAAAATTTTGGAGGGTGGTTGTAGCCGCTACAACAAAAGGCTATGAAATATTGATTGGAATGGATCTCATGAGATGATATTAGGCTTATGTCATATATGCCAACATGCATATGTTGTATTATGATTTTATTCATCTTGCGATGAAATCCACTAGTTGTCTGAAGGATGATTTTAGGTGTTCTTATATATCTAGGGAAATTTTGGGGAGGATTTTGAAAAAAAAAGAACCATGGAGCATAACTTGTGGGCGTTCTTCATTATTAGGGAAAAACTCATCATTGAGAGTCTCATAATAAGAACCATTAAAGATAAGTTTTGGATTTAGTAATTATGGTTTTATTATGTTATACATTTGTGTAGATCTATTTGACATGTTTGTTTGGTTCGTGCATGTACATGAGTTGGGGAAAAGCATTGCCCACTCAACAACATATGGGTGTGGACATGGAAATGAGGCTTTGGATTTGTTTCATGGGGATGAGTAGAGGTGCTTTAGTTTGCCTAATTAGTCTTGAGAGAGAGAAAATAATACATGGCATAGGAAGTTGGGTAGATTGGAAGTACCAATTTATATGGAGTGGATATATAATTCTTACACTAAGTACTTCTACTGTGGGAGGTAGCATGCCTCATGGTTATAATCAAGGGGTGCACAGTAAGGGAAGGGAAGTTATTACTCCCCGATATCTAATATTGTAGATGTTGATTTACATTTAAGTAACAATTAATGAACCTAGAACAACATCACTTACCTAGAATGATATCACTTGCCTTGAAAATTACCCAATTTTAAGGGGCTACTTAAGATATGATTATTTTAATGAAGAAAAATAATTAAATAT
>APFE031682539.1:157344-207676 GCA_000404065.3 Pinus taeda | reverse complement strand
TATATATATTTGGTTTTCAAGAAGATGGCATTAAGGAAAAGCTCTGTGAATATGTCTAGAACAAAATCAACAATTCCATCATCTAAAGTTGCGGGTGAACACGTTTTGAAGACTGTTGAATATACAGGAAGTAAAATTCGACCAACTGGCCCATCAAGTGCACCAAAGATTATTTCTAAATGAATGAATTCACAAGAAATAAATAAAACAAATTTTACATGGCATGTTAAAGATGTTGAGTCTGGTGATAGTACACTTCTCTATCTATACTGTGGTATGATTTATTTGGGTGAACTGTATGAGGTGATAGGCAGAGTACGAGACATATATTTGGTGCCGAATTCAAACACTGTTTATGTTCTTGCAAAATTGCCCAAGTCACATGAAAATGTTAGATATCGTCTCTCAAAAAACAAGTATGACACAGATGAAGAATCTACACCATTGTGTGAGAAAATATCATCCAACATTTCAAATAACATTGTAAGTATGCTTATTTATATTTATGTGTAATGTATTATTGTAATGATCATTAATTTTTTTATAAATGATTGATCATTGACATATTGTATTTTCTTTAATAGGATTTTGTTGAGAGTCTTTCAATGATGTTGGAGGGTATTTATTATATGGAACCAAATAATATGCATGTAATCAACAATTTCCATATATAGTCAGAACAAGAAAAGAGAATGAAGCAAAAATAAACGATCCATAACACTGCAATGGTACATGTAGGGGATCAACTAAGAATCCATACGGTGGATCAATCTTACAAAGGTAAACATATTTTTTTTAAGATGTGGTAGTTGTAGCTCAAGCTGAAGCTCAAAAATATGTTTCCATTACTGAAGAGGAGGTTAGAACTGTTGTTGAAAAGGAGAAAAGAAATAAAACATCGACAAGAAAAATGTCCATGGATGTCGCTCTTCCACTTGATGATGAGGAGATTATTTCTGTAGAAGAAGAAATGTTAACTAGGAAGAAGAAGAAATAAAAAATTAGCGAATCTGTTAAAATCATAAGCAACAGTCAAGAACAAAGTGAAATTTCTAAAGGCAGCAAAGAAATCATAACACCAGGTGTTGATTTAGAGGATGGCATTATGAAAACAAAACAAAATGCCATTCAGAATCACTTGAGGAAGAATAAATTAAATATTTGGGTTTTCGCAATGCATTATATTAGATATCATTTTTTGGGATTCAACTGCATTAAGTAAGTTATTCATGTATGACCATTTCCATGAGAGGTAGTCATAATTGACTAATTTCTCATGATTTTTGAATAGTCCACTTAACACTCATTGCATCGGGTGATGCTCACAAGGGTGAATAAGTGGGATTGAAACTAGTGAAATAAATCACGTAGCGTCAATCATCACTTTTGGGGCTTGGGATTGAAACTAGTGAAATAAATCACATAGCGCAAATCATCACTTTCGGGGCTTGCACCTAGTAACTAGGACTTCCTAGGAGGTCACCCATCCCAGATTGCCTCTGGCTCAAGCGTGCTTAACTATGGAGTTTTCCCCACAATCAAGCCCACTTAGCTTGCTACCCCATTTGCAAAAACTTAGCAAGTATTGTGCCTCATGAACCATTCAAGTAGAATTCATTTTAGTCTTTTGAATTAAGTATTGGGGTTTTCGCAGTGCATTATATTAGATATCATTTTTTGGGATTCAACTATGTTAAGTAAGTCATGCATGTATGACCATTTCCATGAGAGGTAGTCGTAACTGACTAATTTCTCATGATTTTTGAATAGTCCACTTAACACTCATTACATCGGGTGATGCTCACAAGGGTGAAGAAGTGGGATTGAAACTAGTGAAATAAATCACACAGTGTCAATCATCACTTCCTGGGCTTGCACCCAGTAACCAGGACTTCCCAGAAGGTCACCCATCCCAGATCGCCTCTGGCTCAAGCACGTTCAACTGTGGAGTTTTCCCCACAATCAAGCCCACTTAGCTTACTACCCCATTTGCAAAACCTTAGCAAGTATTGTGCCTCATGAACCATTCAAGTAGAGTTCCCTTCACTCTTTTGAATTAAGTATTGGGGTTTTCGTAGTGCATTATATTAGATATCATTTTTTGGGATTCAACTGCGTTAAGTAAGTCATTTATGTATGACTATTTCCATGAGAGGTAGTTGTAACTGACTAATTTCTCATGATTTTTGAATAGTCCACTTAACACTCATTGCATCAGGTGATGCTCTCGGGGGTGCAGAAGTGGGATTGAAACTAGCTAAGTGGGCTTGATTGTGGGGAAAACTCCACAGTTAAGCGCGCTTGAGCTAGAGGTGATCTAGGGTGGGTGACCTCCCGTGGAAGTCCTGGTTACTAGGTGCAAGCCCCAGAAGTGATGATTGATGCTATGTGATTTATTTCACTAGTTTCAATCTCACTTCTTCACCCCTGTGAGCATCACCCGATGCAATGAGTGTTAAGTGTACTATTAAAAAATCATGAGAAATTAGTCAGTTACGACTATCTCCCATGGAAATGGTCATACTTGAATGACTTACTTAACGTAGTTGAATCCCAAAAAACGATATCTAATATAATGCATTGTGAAAACCCCAATACTTAATTCAAAAGAGTGAAGGGAACTCTACTTAAATGGTTCATGAGGCACAATACTTGCTAAGGATTTACAAACGGGGTAGCAAGCTAAGTGGGCTTGATTGTGGGGAAAACTCCACAGTTAAGCACGCTTGAGCCAGAGGTAATCTGGGATGGGTGACCTCCCGGGAAGTCTTGGTTACTGGGAGCAAGCTCCGAAAGTGATGGTTGACACTATGTAATTTATTTCACTAGTTTCAATCCCACTTCTTCACCCTTGTGAGCATCACCCGATGCAATGAGTGTTAAGTGGACTATTCAAAAATCATGAGAAATTAGTCAGTTACGACTACCTCTCATGGAAATGGTCATACATGAATGACTTACTTAACACAGTTGAATCCCAAAAAATGATATCTAATATAATGCACTACGAAAACCCCAATACTTAATTCAAAAGAGTGAAGGGAACTATACTTGAATGGTCCATGAGGCATAATACTTTCTAAGGTTTTGCAAATGGGGTAGCAAGCTAAGTGGGCTTGATTGTGGGGAAAACTCCACAGTTAAGCACGCTTGAGCCAGAGGTGATCTGGGATGGGTGACTTCCCGGGAAGTCTTGGTTACCACGTGCAAGCCCTGGAAGTGATGATTAACGCTATGTGATTTATTTCACTAGTTTCAATCCCACTTCTTCACCCTTGTGAGCATCACCCGATGCAATGAGTGTTAAGTGGACTATTCAAAAATCATGAGAATTTAGTGAGTTACGACTACCTCTCATGGAAATGGTCATACATGAATGACTTACTTAATGCAGTTGAATCCCAAAAAATGATATCTAATATAATGCACTGTGAAAACCCCAATACTTAATTCAAAAGAGTGAAGGGAACTCTACTTGAATGGTTCATGAGACACAATACTTGCTAAGGTTTTGCAAATGGGGTAGCAAATTAAGTGGGCTTGATTGTGTGGAAAACTCCACAGTTAGGAGCACTTGAGCCAGAGGCGATCTGGGATGGGTAACCTGTCGAGATGTCCTGGTTATCGGGTGCAAGCCCCAGAAGTGATGATTGACGATGTGTGATTTATTTCAATAGTTTCAATCCCACTTTTTCACCCCTGTGAACATCACCCAATGCAATGAGTGTTAAGTGGACTATTCAAAATCATGAGAAATTGGTCATTTACGACTACCTCTCATGGAAATGGTCATACATGAATGACTTACTTAACGCAGTTGAATCCCAAAAAATGATATCTAAGAATAAATTAATTAATGGTGGCAAAATATTTGAGCTTAATGTCACCCAATTCTATAGGTCAGATGAAGGACAATCTCAATAACAAATTAGAAAGGCACATCACCTACATGTCCATAATTTGAAAACATATTTCAGGTACAATCCATATGCACATGTGGTGGCTTATGTGCTTCTTGTTGAGCCAAATCAACGTTCCCAATAAGGAGGCATTTTATAGGACACGATGTTTTGACTACGTATATTATGTAATTAGAGAGAACCATTCAACAAAGGCCAAAAGACAATTGATCGAGGAATATCCTGGAAACTATCTTTTTGAAATAGTGAAATACATCATTTATGCTGGTTTAACGTAAACAAAGGCAAAGTTTTGGCATGGGATCGTAATGTAGATAATGAGTATAGAATGTCTATGACTTTTGTCCAAAGGGTCAGATTTATTCATAATGAATTTTTAGAAAAATGTGGTGGGGATAAGATTAATGTTAGTTTAAGCTTTCGGAAGGAATGTTGTATGGAAACAGGTTATCAAATTGAGGATAGAATCCAATCAAAAGGTGGGAAAGTAAATTCAGAACTATTTAGAGGCATAGATAACATTTTCCAGTTGGCATTTAGAACAAGGGAGATATGGGAATTGATTGATGACATTTTCGAATTGTGGGAGAATATTGGCAGAAAAAATCAGAAGGTTGAAAGGTCTAAACCCATAATATGTACCAATAGTAAGATAGGTCATGAAATGAAGCAACTTCCATATGATATGACTATCACACCTTGGAGAACATTGCAAGGTGTGAAAGATGACAAACTAGTCAAATCAATATTATGTCGTGTGAAACCAGGTGAATCGTCATTGGACGAAATGTGCTCCGAATTTCAAAAGTAAGTTTGTTGAATTACTTTTACTTTTTCTTGGATTATAATTTTATTTTAAATTTAACATATTTTTGTTGATATTACTTGTTATACATATCACTATATTAACAATTTTTACTTTACTTATTCAGTCATAAGATTTATATGAAAATACAAGAACATATGGTTAAAATGTTGAATGAAGAGAGTTGGAATGATGTTGTACTCAACTACCCAGAATCAAGTTCTACAGTAACACTTAAAGATTTTTATCTTGAATTCAAAAATGTGTTGATTTTTACATTCATTTTATTCATATAATTTTTTATGTTATTATATTACTTATATTTATGTATTTCATTAAAGATGTCGAAGAAGGATGCGAATGGAGTACCAAATACTTTCAAAAGTTTCATTGAAAAAATTAAGTTGGAAAGGCTGATAAAGCAGCGTCTTAGGAATGTTGAACTTGATCCTACTCTTACTCATTTCATTTGGAATGGACTGGAGACTATCCAATATCAAATAATACAAGGTGACTGTGAAGACATTGCAAAACTCATACCTAAAAGGGAATATGCCCTGGTTATTGCAGACATTCCTCATGGTTTCAATTTCCAAAACATTGAATATGATAGTGATCCTTACACTTATCAAGCTTTTAATAAAGTGGTTACGGGCTTTCAAGAAGTCACAACATCGCCACTTTGGAGATTTGTGACATTTCATTCAAACACACAATTTGCAATGCTATTAACAAGCTTCAAGGGAAAATCAAACTCAAGGATGCAGCTTACATGGTAAGACATTGAAATTGTATGTTTGATTAATGTAAAAAAAAATTATGTACAAGTGGATTGAACTTTTACTATGTCGTGTTACAAGAAAAAGTAAAATCTTATTTCTTCCAGAGATAAGCCAATCACAAGTGATTGTGAGTTCATCCATGTTGAATGTTGGGCAAAAGATGATAACTATAAGTCCATTATTCTGAACCAAGTAGATGGAAAGAGTCATAGCCAAGTACTGGTTCATGATGTTGTCGTAAAAAAGTTAACATATGAGGATAAAGATGCAAAAGGAGAGATAGTTAACATTTATCAAAAACCACAAACATTGATTAACTATCTTATAGATATATGTTCAAATGAAGGATATTGGGTTTTGGATTTATTTTCAAGTTCAAGTAAGTTTTATTATATAAAATTGAATTTTCATATATATATATATGTGTGTGTGGTGTGTGATGTGTGTGTGTGTGTGTGTGTTTATACTAATTTACTTACTTATTGTTTTTGTGCTTGATGATTAGGTGCAACACTAGCGTGTTGCCTACAAAAAGGAAGAAATTGCATTGAGATTGAAAGAGACCCACTACAATGTAATTTTATTCAACAAGGAATTAATGTTCTTCAATTTCTTCCAGATGAAATGCAAGAATTTGGTTTGAGGAAAGGAGATTTTAATGAATCACGTCTGGCAAAAAAGGCAAAGGAACCTCAACCACCATTATATGGAATGATTGGAAAAGGACACTTTGGGAGATTTGCAGAATGAAAGATCCATTAGACGAGGAAAATGAGGAAACTCAAGCAGGAAATATTGTGGAAGAAGAAAATAATGAAGTTGAAGAAGATGATGAACATGGATTATATGATACTCTTGATGACATTTAAGTTATGATTGCAAATCAAACTCAATTTTGAGAGATCTTCATTGGTTTTACTTGTAATGTTTTGACTTTGAGATTTTAAGAGAAGAATGAACATTTGATTATTGTTGTTATATGTTCAATATTTGTATTATCTGATTTTCAATTTATTTTTTATGTGAATCATTTTTTTGTTTGTTTGTAGAAACCCTGTGATTACTATTATTTTTTAACATAAAATTCATAAAAAATGCTATTTTTGAAGTTTTTTTGTTAGGATTTTCCCATAAAAATCATTTATTTGACATGTCATTTTTGACAAAATTATGAAAATGTGTACTTCTTCATTATATTTATATAGAAAATGTGTTTTTTTTGTCAAATGTTTAAAATTATTGTGTTTTAGTGACAATTATTTGATGTCCATTGAAATATTAATTAACATTACATAAACATATAGAACATAGTAACTTTAAAATATTGACCATTTTTTTATTTTTTTAACTACACGAAAAAAATGAAGATTTCATTACAAACAAAATTGAAAAGAAAAATGAAAACACACAAACACAAAAGATACACTTAAAAAAAAATTTACGGGAAGAAGAAGGCATTAGAAAATTTAAAATGTCAAAATCCAACCCTCTAAAAAAAGGAGTTGATGCTGCATCAACGCTTTTCAAAATCAGCGTGAAAATCATTAACATCGAAAAAAATGTTCATACTTGATACATAAGAAAATTTAAAGTGCCAAAAATATGCTAAAAGAAAAAAACGTATTCTAGCATCACCACTTTTCAAAATCGGGTGATTTTTTGCTACCTCAAAAAAAGGGGTACTAGTTCATTTGCTCGTTTGATCAGTGACTATGTTTATAGTGAAACACAACTTCTATTAATGAATGAAATAGAAAAATGTTGTAACATGCAAAGCAACACAAACTCAATAGAATGGTGGTAGCTTGTCTTTGAAGAGAGATATGTTGGATGTGTTCATGCAGAAGAAGACTATTAAAAGACATTGAAAATACCATTTAACATAAAGTATAAAACCCTAAGAGGCAAAATCCATGAAGGTTCAAACCCTAACCCTAGGATATGAGGTGGTAAAAAGAATGTGGGCCCCAAGGAGCCTAGATAATATGTCATCTTCACAGGGTTGCAACTTTTGCATACAAACTCTATTTGGGGTGTTTCTTCAATCTTTACAAAGCTTATTCTATGATCTATGTGCTTGTCGGGCCCCAAGTGATGTCAACTACCCAAATTCTTGAAAATTGTTTATAGTTATAATAGGATTACTAACATATAGAACCATTTTGAGTCATGGATCTGTTTGTTAGAAGTTAGGTAGCTCCTTATTCTATCATTTAAGTAGATATCCTTAATCCAACCCATTATGATCATAATTAGATGTCTTCTTTATATTACTTATAAATACATAAACAAAAAGAACACAAGGGATATTTTTTTTAATTAGGTATATTCTTGCTTCTTAATTCTATATTTTAAAATTTTATTAAATTTATTTATCACTTGATTTTGTTAAATCTAATTAATTAAAACAGAGACATTTAATCGATACTCTACAAAACTTCATTTCCTACCCATTACATCAAATACCTTTAATTGATACTCTATAAAAACTTTATTTCCTAATTTATTCATTTAAAACAAACAACCTATATATTTATAAAACCATAACACCAATAAAAAAAAACAACAGAAAAAATAAAATCTAAAATATTTTAAACATTGCATAATAAATAAATAAATATATATATATATTCCTACTTTAAAAAATAAAAGGTTGTATATTCCTACTCTAAAAATTAAAGCAATAACAACCTCCATATTTATAAAACCATTAACACCAAAAAAAAATATTTCAGTAATATATTAATCTATATATATTATAACCAAATTTGTAATACTTAATAAATAAGCATATTAACGAACCAAACCAACAAAATTGATGTGATATATTACTTTAAAAAAGTTAATTTTTTTCTCTTTATAAACTTTAATGTTAAAGATGTTGAGTTATATTAGCAACAATGTTATATTATAATTTTGTTATGCTGGTGGGTATTAAGCATACATTCTTGGTTAATGATATAATAAGATTTATTAATTAATTTATAGTATTTTTTGAGGCTGGAAATAATACTTTTTATAGATATGTAATGATTACACATTTTATTTTATTCATACATTCACCTTTTTATGTATTTCCTGAATGGGGATCAATTCCTTTTCAAAGCGTAATAGACATTATTTGGACGAAATAATTGAAGCAAAACATGGAGACGACACCAAGGGTTTGTACCGTGGAGAGACGTGGCGTGTTGACTACTCAACCGCAAAACTTTATTGAGTTGCTATGATAGGTATGTCGTACAATGTTTGATGAAATTGGTTAAAATTCATAGTGCCTTCACGCATGGAATTAACATAACATTAGAAATTGTCTTCTCAATTTCTTTATTTCTCATTAATTTTTAACTCCAACGTTATCACATGGGATTAACGTCCTAATTTTAAACTCCATTTTATAAAATATCGTATTTATAATATATGCTTTGCTTAAAACAAAGCATGAGTTTGGAAACCATTTTATTTGAGGAAAATTGAATTTTAAACTCCAACGTTATAAAATATGACATGGGTTTACATAGAATGTCATGTCAATGTCTTAATTTTAAATTCATTTTATATGCATGCTTAAAAGAAAGCTTAGTTGGAAACCATTTTATTTATAATCTTTAAGAAAAAAAATTGATGTGTATTTTTTTTATTATTTTTATAAATATATAATTTAAATATTATTTTTTAAAATTTTTATTATTATTAAAATTAAATAATTTACATTTTAATTATTTCATATATATATAGATAGATATATTAATTATTAATATAAATTATTTTATATTTTAAATTTTAAATAAACTATGGGATAAAAAATCACGCTTTTATATTTAATTTTATTAACAATTTAACAAACTTTTTTGATTTTAAATATGGAGATAACACTGTTACGTTATAAAATAAAGAGAATAGTTATTCATATTAAAGAATATAAAGAGAATAGTTATTCCCTTACTTGTGGGATCTTTTATAATTTTTTTCAATTTTTTTAACATTAATTTTTTTTATCTTTTTATTTTTAAATAGTTTTTGGTTGAATTTGATCGCTAAATATTTTTAATGTTTTTTTTTTGTGTATGACTTGAAATATTTTATATATTATTTTTTATTTATCTTTTATTAAATATATATATTATTTATATTTGAAATTTTAATTTTATTTCCAATAAATTCTAAATTTTAGTTTTTAAATTGCAACAAACCATTTTTCATAATATTTAAGGAATTTGGTGAGAAGAAGGATAAAAATCTCTCCATCTTTGAATGGGTATCCATTTTTTAATTAATCAGTAAACTTCATGTTAAAAAAATTATGGACCTAAAGATTCATCTTGGCCAATTGAACTTTCTTAAATTTTTTCTTCTTAAGGACCCAAAAATTATATGTTCCAGGAGATGACAAGATGCTAAGAATAATAAAATAACATTTAACATATAATGGATTTTGAAGTACTAATCTTTGCTCTCCTGACCAAATCCACCCACATTAGAGTTATTCGTTAATGGTTGATCAACCTTGATGAATTCACCTTCTGAAATAAGAAGCTCCAATCCTGGTGGTATAATGTCAACCACTTGCCCATCATCTAATGTATTATTGATAGTTATAAAGTTTTCAGATGTAAGTAGTATAATGAATTTAGTAAGGTTTTCATGATTTTCAAGTATGTAAGTAGTATAATAAAGGAAACATTTAAATCTTTTATTCACTCACTTTTAAATAAGTGCATCTCATGATTAAGGAAAAGTCTTTTTTTTTCAACAACGCCATTTACTTTAGTTAAAGTCAAAGATGCACCCCTTCTTACTTCATTATTAGAATATTTTTGTATTTATCAAAATTAACCCTTAAGGTTAGAGTTAATGGACTCTCATCCCTAGAAAATATCTTTATGAGGACTCCTAAGTAAACTGCTACAATCCTCAATTCTCCCTTCAAAACCACTCCAGCAACCACGGATTCAATATCACCATCCATTAAGAATCAAGCCTATCCATATAGTGAAAAACCCTCCATAGAAATACTACTAGACCACAACTCAACCAACAAGGAAGGGTAGACTACCCAATACTAATTGGCATGGACAAAACTGTGGTACTTTAGACTACATGTAACATCATTTCTCATCTCTTCTTCTTAATGATCTTGTTGATGTATTTACTCTTTGTTGAAAACAATCATTAGGACAACTCATTAATTCTACCTTTTAGAAGAAAAAAAGTAGATGAAAAATGTCCTTGCAATAGCTTAGAACATGATGTTTGCAAGTTGAGAAATGAATACAATATGATCTTGCTATGAGACTTTAATGCTAAAATAGGAACTAGCCAAACTATTATCTCAAGCAATTATTCCAACCCTAATATTCTATGGCTAGAAGTTAACCTCGCTTTAACAACCACACACAAAAGAAACTTTGAAGACTTTGTCAAGAATTTGTTTAGGTCCATGTTGATCAAGTTACTCAATTCTTAGATATAATAATTGCATGGTCTAATGGAGCAATTAAAATCCAACTAGATGGCTTGTATTCATGGGCTTGTTATTAGTGTCATAGATTATGTGATATATGATTGCATCATTTATGATCAAATACTAAATTTTGACATCTTAAATAACCATGAGTCAGACATAGATAATAGAGCTTTAACCTTTATTATACTTTTTTTCATACACAAAAGTTTCATAAAGGAAAACTCTAATAACCAAAAGCATGTGATCTTTGATAGAAATAAAGCCAATCTTTTTCTAAAGGATTTAAATAATGAATTAAGCATTCTATCAATCATGGACAATGTTGAAGGGTTATATCATAATTTTGGATAACCCTCTCTTATTCCATTAATGAATTATCTCTAGAGGTGTCACATCAAAGGGAAAATAGAATGACCAACCCTTGCTATCATAAACAATGTAAGATTGTGAGAAAAGGATTTAAATAATGAATTAAGCATTCTATCAATCATGGACAATGTTGAAGGGTTATATCATAATTTTGGATAACCCTCTCTTATTCCATTAATGAATTATCTCTAGAGGTGTCACATCAGAATGACCAACCCTTGCTATCATAAACAATGTAAGATTGTGAGAAAAGCTATATTGATGCTTTTAACAACTCTCTCTCTCTCTCTCTCTCTCTCTCTCTCTAAACCTCTAATGTCATGGACAAAATTCAATCCTTTCTACAAAGGAAAATGTTGTTCCTTTAAAATACATAAATTTTAGGTTAAGTGGCTCACAAAAGGGAAAACTAAGGATATCAAAGAATACAAAGGATACCAAGTAGAAATCCTAAAAGTTAGAGCCATTTCTTACATTAATGAGCTATTCAAATTAGTAGTCTAGTAGGGTTTCCATAAACCCTAGATTCAAAGTCTCATTGTTCCTATTTTCAAGCGGGGATAAAAAAATCCCTCTAAATACAGAATCGTTATTATTAGCCATTTTTGAGCTAAGTCATATGGAACTATTTTGGAAAATAATATGAATGTATGGCTAGAAAGTCATAGAAAAAGAGGTAAATGCCAAACCATATTTAGGAGTTGTCATTCAATTGTGCACCACCTTACTATGCTTATGATCATTGTTTAGAAGTTGCACAATAATAAAACCAATCCCTTGTGCTACTTTCTTTTATTTTAGAGAAGCATATTACGTGATGCACATAACTAATCTTTAGAATATATTATAAGAGCTAAAATTTCCTTTCAATTTGGAGCTATTGCTATTTATATCAAGTTTTGGAACACTAAGAGTTGGTTAAAAGAACATAATTGTCATATGGTAGTCAAGCAAGATTGCCCCATGTCCCCTACCCATTTTGACATATATATCGACAAGTTAGAAGATTGTTTGAAAGAAGGAAGATGTGTTGGCACATCTCTTATTGGAATGGTCATCATCCTTCTTCCTTATGCCATTGATATTATTCTTATGGTTAGGAGTCCATATGAAATAAACATGCAACTAAATATTCTCAAGAATTTTTTCTCTAGTAAGGGAATGCCCTTTAACTTTCACAAAATATATGTTATGATAATTAAACCCAAAAATAACACTCGTGCTAATTCCATGTATGGAAATAACAACTTGGAGTAAGTAACTTCGTTCAAATATCTTAGAATAAATCTTCATCATGAGCTCAATTGGTACTATAACATTGAAAAAAAAAAAAGATAAATGGAAGGTAGGAAGCTTATTATGGACTTAGAAACGGTGGTAAATTATCAAACCTTTGGATTCCTGAAAAGAAAAAACTCTTATTTGAGATTCTCGTCACTCTTTTTATTTGAATAAAATGGTTGTTAGGTTTGACACTACAACATGTCTATATAATCGTGTAGAAAGAGATAGCAAATCCAAAAGTGCTTCATAACTTATAATCTTAAAATTAAAGGTAATGCACTTTACCCTATCCTCATATAAGAGAGTCTTCACCCTATTGAGAACATGTCTATGACTAGGCACCTAATATATGGGAATGTGATAAATTGCATGGAAGATAAGAAACATCTCAAGATTGCTTTGAAATCCTCTCAAAACAATCTTTGACTCAAGCGGCGTTGGCATAAAGATGTCATGACCTAACTAAATCATTAAGGTATCAAGGACAATATCACTTTGTAGAATGAACATTATAATAAAAATGCAAGTACATTTAAGGTAAAGCGAAATTGTTCTGTGATAAAAAAATGAGAGACTAAAAGAAAATTAAGATACTACAACATGATAATTAACACGAATTCAGAAGATTAAAAGCATAACTCTGTTTTAATTAATACAAAGAATAAAATCATTGCTAAAATAGTAACAAACTCTCATGAACTTCATGAGAAACATGATGTTTGAACAATTCCTAAAACAAAGTCACTCCAAAAAATGTGTGATCTTTATAACATTAAAAAGATTAAAGATAAAAAACACTATAAAAACACTTTCTCTTAAAATACTCCATCAAAATTTTTATTATAACATTATCTTTCTTAATCGGTTAACTCATCAAAAAATACAATAATTTTAAAAAATTATTTTAAAATATTTTAAACACTAAAATTAATAATTCAAAATCCTTTTTAAGAAATCAATAAACTAATACTAATCTAAATAAACTTTAAAAACCATCCACTATCATCATTCAATTAAATTATATAATATCTTAAAACACCAATATTTTTTTTTATTATCTTCTTTAACAATGAGATGGTGATATCCTCAAATTTGAGAGCGATGTACTGAAACCAATTTCACAAAACCACCCAATGGTATATAATTTTTTGTTGGAACTAAATATAGTTGTGATATATTTATTAAATATTTTAAATTAAATGATCATGCCTTGTATTTATTCAATGCCTTAACAATAAAGAAATTTATTTTGGTTTGGTATGTGCGTGCCTGTTAGGAAATATAAAAGTATCTATTTTTTAATCCTTGCGCTGTATACGTGTCATGTACAAACGCATTTAGCGTGACAAATGCATCATCCCTTCTCTTGTCATTTTACTGCCCTGTGGGCCCCGCCAGAGTCTAATGGCGCGGAACCATGCTACAGAGTCCACGCTCGCAGCCTCATAACAACTACAGTACGGAAGGGCCCGGGATACGGACGGACACGTGGCCGGTGATGAAAGGCTTGCTATCATCATTGGGCCTGGCAACGCGATTTTAAACCTTCGCAGCTTTCTCCGTTGACTTACTCAGCCGACGGCCAACTCACACAAGCAACCTTTGAAATATAAAAAGGAAAATTCTAGGGTTTCAAGGCACAAAACGGTCAAGCGGCTGATCATATGGGAAACTTGATCCCTTCCCCGAAACATGCCGTTAAATATAAAAAAACACCAGAAATTTTACTCAATTCTAAAGTATTCTCCACCAAATAATAGGTAGGATTGCACTATTAGTAGGTGTGATAAATGTGGTTTTGCTTAAAGATGAGCCATGCACCTTACTTTTATATTATTTTTTAAGTATCACCACATTCTGCATTTGTCTTCTTATTTTAAAGATAAAGTGAATTCTTTTATGTGGGGAGTTGGGAGATCAATATGAAATGAAATTTTAAGATAGGAATGGGGTAACACTGAAGTAAAGTAAGATAGTATTTATAAATTATAGATGGTTTATAAAATATGATATTGAATTTTTGAGAGATTTTTTGGTGTAAATCACATGAAATTTCATTTGTGGAGGCGTTTCGAACCAACCAGTGCCAGTGTGGTTCATCGTCAGGAAGAATCTCTCAAAAATTTGATATGGACCACAGAGGCCTCAATTCAACACACGATATTGAAATTATATATATAATATTAGATGCGTGAGAAAGTGATATTAATGATATTTTAGGGAAAATTTTGAAAATAATACATTATAATGAAAATGAAATTAAATGAAAATACAATACTAATTTTGATGATGAATCATATTTGTTGATTTGAAACTAGTGACAAATAAATTTTGATGTGATTATCGCTAAATTTTTTTTCAATAAATTTAATATAAATCACAAAAACTTAAATTCAATAATGCTATTATTCAAAATAAATAAATAATTAAAATAATAATACATAAATCAAAGATTAAAAAGCCTTAGTGGGGTCAATATGTGTCAACAAACCATACCATATATTAGTGGTGGGAATGGTGAAAGTGACCTTTGAATAGAAGAATCAAATCACAGCATCATGCCATACATCAGCAGTGCCCACATGTTATAAGATCCTCCCACTTCTAGAAGAGATTGAGAGAGAAGCTGAGTTACTCAAATGAAAGAAGGCCCCATGATTTTTTAATTAAATTTAGTACTGACATATGTTCCTCTGTATAATGGGAAAAAAATCTCATCAAAGGTCTGTTTCATAGTTGTTCACAAAAAGGCATATACACACATAGTGGGCAATTGTCATTCTCACTTGACAAGGAAGTAGAAGACTTTTTTGGTATTGCCCATGTAGATATGATAAAGTATACGGAGATCAAAAGTTTTTTTAATTTAAATTAAATTGCAAGGATTGGATTCCAAAGTCACCATCGAAATGATTTTGATTCACACTCTTTTGGTTTTCCATTATATTCCACAACCCATTAAGTAAAGAAGGTTGTGTGTCCTTTTCCCATACTTGTCTTTAAAAAATTGGTTAATCATTTTAGGGTACAACAAATTCTTTTATTTATTTTTTAAATAAACAAATGGATATGCTGTTTTTAATATTTTAAAATAAACAATTGGATGCATAGTGTTTAACCTTTTAAAATTTAATATTTCTTAATCTTATCTCTTTACCTTTGTCTTTAAAAAATTTATTAATCATTTTGTTTAATTTGCAGATGATTTTCATTTTCCGTTAGAATTATAGTTTAATTTTTTAATTTTTAATTTGGTTGTAGAATTGAGGCTTTTGTGATCCATATCAAATTTTTGAGAGATTCTTCAGCGTAAATCAAATAAGAATTCGATGCGTTTCAAACCAACCAGTGTGATTCATCGTCAGGGCAAGTTGAAGAAACAGATCCAGCTTTGCATTTTATAATAAATACTCAGGGCGCTCCAACGGCTAAATCCTGCCCAGACTATTTATTTACATGCAAAGCTGGATCTGTTTCTTCACTTGTCCTGACGTTTCTTCAACTTGTCCTGACGATGAACCACACTGGTTGGTTCGAAACGCGTCGACAAATGAATTCTTATGTGATTTAAGCTGAAGAATCTCTCAAAAATTTTAATTTGGTTATTTAAAATGTATAAATAGATTTAACGTTTTGAAAAAAAATTTGAGACATTCAAATTCTTTAAATCATACCGGATTAAAATTTAAGATTCCAAAAAAATTCTATACAAATTGACTAGAAAATATACCAAAAAAAAAGCAAAAACATCTCGCAAACAATCTCTGGCATATTTTTTTTTCATCTTTTAACAGAATATATGTGGTGTTTAATGGTCTGTGTTTATACACCATAAAATTTCCTCTCCTCTGTTCATATTCCCTGTTTATCCACACGTGGCAACAACCAGCGCTACCAACTAGAATTGATCGCTGAACTTAGATGCTGGAAAAACACAGTGTGCATTGATTGAATTCCTAGATTTACAAATATGCTGTACCTTTCCTGCTTTCTGCCATGGCCCATGGAGAAAGGACCATGAACAGCGTTTTTCCCCCAATTAAAAGGGGCCATCTATGGCGCTCTGCCTAACTCCTACGTGTCGGCGCACAGATGGGCTGGGCTCTTTGTACGTGTCAAAGGTAGAGCATTTCCTCGGTGAAATCTTAGCGGAATCAACTTCATTCGTCACACTGACACATCTCCTTACGTGATAGAAGGATTTTTCTGGGGCCCTGTGCAATTACATTTAATCGAAAATTCATCCGGTTGTAGGAAATATAGGAGAATAGTGGCAGATTTGGACCACTCACGAGAACGAGGGAGTAGACAGCGAAAAATCCTTACCCCTCTGATCACGCAACTCGGAAAATAAATATATACTTAAATATAATATATAAAATGTATATATTCCATTGTAGGTCTTGTGAAAACCAACAAAATTGTCTGCTATCACGTGTCTGGTGGACAATGGACAAGGCAAAAAAACGTTTTGGCCTTTTCGCACCGTGATTTCCTCGAGATAATTGTTTGAAATTCGCTTGCATTGTGTTTGGTGTTAGGTGAGCCCTAGGCCTACGGCAACTAACAGTGACAAACCAACCTGCCTGCCTTTACCGTGGGACTTTTGATCTTGCTTCTGCTAAAAATTGGTTGAGTTTGAAGAAAAATATTAGTTTTAGGACTAATTACAAAATAAAATTGTTCACTAATGAAGTGATTAAATTGAATTCGTACTTCATTAAATTGAATTCGTTTTAAGAAAGTTTAGGATTCATAATTATGATGATATAAAAACACCCAAAATGCAGTACAGAAAAGCTTTTCATGATGTAATAATTAAATTTGAGGAAAAAACAATAATGCAGAGAAATCCTACCTTTGAACCAAAAAAAATCCCTTTCCTGTGTATAAAACACCTTTCATAATGCAACAGATTAATCAACAACTTAATGCAAAACAACCATGTGTAAAAACTCTGTTTTAACTCAACAGCTAAGACAACAGACAGCTGTAAGGTATCAAGGTAAAAAATCACACGCCAAAACCCATCCCATGTATGTATGGGAGATAAAAGGGAGGAAACTATTTAACATGATGTTTGAACAAACCATGGATAAAATGGCTAGTCACTGAATGGCTAAATCTAGCTGCACCTAAATAAATATGACTGCAGTGGATAAAATCAATCATGGTGAAGGAAAGGTTTCAAAAGGCAATGTGTTAATGTCAATGCTCAGCACAGATGCCGTTGTAAGGAAATGTCTTTATTTTTTTTTATATTTCAAGTTGCAAGTCCTAGTCCTGCTCATTGTTAATATGAGTGAGTGACTGACATGGCTTCCTATATTGAAGCCAAGAGAGATCCCATCTCATGAAAAAGAATTGATGAATAAACTGCAAAGTGCAGTCCATCCAGGATCCGACAGCCGTGACCTTTGCAATCATGAGCCATGTCAAATCATGCTTAGCCCTCAAATCTCCATTTTCCCTGCCAAATACCCATTTTTAGAGAGCATCCCCACCTGCTCCTGCTGTTATCGGAAAAGGACAATGGAAATTCTTATATCAATCCATGCTTAGATATGTTACAAAAATTGCCGCTCCTGGTGCTGGTGCTGCTGCAGGAGGATCCATCATCATCATTATCATAATTCATGGGTGGATGGAATAACAATACTAAATCTTCTGAACATGGACGGGAAGGACTGACAGAGATATGATTATGATGATGATGATAAGTGTGTTTTTGGGCTGTTCAATATTTTTATATATGGTAAAAGCCTCGCAGATATAGTATCTCCTTCCTTCCTTCCTTCCAGGGTGACAGGAATGTACATCCCACGACCTGTCTGGTGTCATTCCTGCATCATCATATCATTTAAGGTACTTTCAATCATTCATTTTCATCGTTGAATATGTAGGTTTTTGGATTTTGAAACTAATTGTAGAAGGTTGATAAAACTCTATGCAATATTGACAATCCACTGGTATTCTGGTTCTTCTTTGATTTAATTCTCAGATGATCATATGGTTGTGTACTGATGGGGATATTTCTGTCAGCTCGGACGGACCTGAATGGAGTTTTATGTGAATACCCATATGGTCTATTTCGACTCACAGTCGACCAATTATGCTCTATGTATATAGTTTTCTGTTAAATTCCAGGATTGGATCGTTGTCCTTTTGAGCTTTAGCTGCAATTCTATGAGGGACATACACAAACACACACATACACTTGCTCACTAAAATTCAGGAGGATTGGGTCATCATGTGAACATGGAGTTGGATCCTAGTCCGTTGTTTGGTTTCTTGTATGGTAAATTGGTAATAGCTCCGTGAAACTCCTTTAAGCAGTCTTGCTCTAGAGCCGTTTTACAATCCTATGTGGGCACAGTGGACCTATGCTGATTTCCAACAAGCTGTTATGATGTTCATAAATGGAATTGATGTCTGTTGTGAAAGGTGGATGGACTTGGGAGCTTTCCTCTGGCCTCAACCTCGCTAGGGTTCCTTAGTTAATATCCTCTCTGCATCAGGTTACAGCTATAAGCTATCTTACATGAAAACATGTAGTTTAAGATTTGGGTCCGTAGTGAATGAGGTAGCTTCGTCAGTTTAGATGAATGAATAGAGATGTATGTGAATACCCACATGGTCTATTTCTGCTTACAGTCGGCCAATTTTTTGGTATGATTATCCACACGGTCTAGCCTTCTGTTAAAATTCAGGATTGGATCATTACCCATTTCAGCTTAGAAGCAATTCTATTAGGCATATAAAGGCACTTGATTGCTAATATTCGGGATTGGAGCAGCCAGCATATGGACATTGAGTTGGATCCTAACTCTGCTGTTTGACTTTTGCTTCTCTTATATGGTAACAGCTCTATGAACTTTCTCGAGCAGTCTTTCGCTTGAGTTGTTCTATCATCCTATGCAGGCAAAGTGCGTTGTACAGAAATTGCCAACAATCTGCTATGATCTTCAAATCACATAGAGTTGGTGACTGTTGTGAAAGGGGGATGGACTTGGGTGCTTTCCTCTGAGCTAAAGCTTGCTGAGGTTTCTTGTTTAAAGTCCTTTCTGCACTGGGTTAGAAGCTATCCTACATGGCGAGACTTTTCATCCTTCTTTTGTTTCCCATTTGGGGCTTCTCTAATGATCATGTGCTTCAGCTCAATTCTGACAGGTAGTATGGTCCCAAACTAGGCTGTTAAAGTAAGCCCGACAAGTGAACGGAAATTTAGCTATTGTCTTCAGAATTCATTTTGGAGTTTCAGTTACTACGAATGGAGGTTCTCTAATTGAGTGAAATGGTTTGGAATGCTCCTACTTTCATATCCTCGATCAGAATGAAGTACCTGTATATTTTTTTATAGGCAGTGAAAGAGTAATCATGATGGAATCAGCCCCCGCAAGATGATGAAGGCAATAATCTGGTGATTGAATTTCTAGACAGTCCTTATTACCCTACAAGGATAGCTACTACGAGCAAAAAGAAACTGGCTTCTAATCATGTGAATAAGCCCACTCCCTATGACCTGCCATGGTAGAAATGTTTCATTTGGCTATTAGAAATATCATGGAACAGTTTGAAGTTCCACATGCTTCTTTCTACCTGAATTTTTTTCTGGCACGGTTTTGATTGATGTTACAACTTGTAGGATACTGTACTGACATAATAGTAATGTTTTGTAAGCATCTCTTTTCCGTGCAAGGATAAGATATGTTGCTTTTCTATACATATTAACTCACTCTAGAATGAGATCTTGTTAGAAACTTAGAAGAGAAATATGGGTACCAAGTTCAAAATCGATCAGTAAAGCAGCCCTTTGTAACAAAAGAAACCAATATAATCAGGCAGAATTCAAAACTATTATGAGGAGATCCGGCTATGCATCTGTAACATTTTCTCAATTCTTCTATAAAAGGTGTCCTCTTTATACAAAGGTATCCTCTTTATACATAGGGTTCAAACAGGAAATTTGAGGCATTAGTTGGAGCTAGTAAAATATTTTAGAGTCTTGATTTGATATAGAAAAGACTTGGCATGGCTCTTTGACAAACCAGCCTGGCAGCCACATAATTTTTTGTCAATCTTTACTAAAGTTTACAGACAAACAACAATTTTTTGCAGGTCTTTGAGTAGAAGGGAAATAGCAACCTTGATAATTTAATGGCTTCACGGAAGGAAAACCTAAATTCTTTCTCATATTGTATGTTAGGATATGAATGCAAGTAATTTGTATTGAAATAAAAGATAAAACTAGGATAAAGGATTATTCATAAATAAATGCCTCTGCAGTGAAAAAAAGTTATGATTTGAGTTCAAAAGAAATGCTTTCTGAAACATGTCTATTCCAGATATTCAAGATAGTCCAAAAAAACTAAACTTTTAGGCGAACTTGAAAGGCTTTACCTACCTTTAACAAGATTACCTGAAAATTCCAGATTCAGAAGGATATAAATCATTAATTAGGCAGTTGATGCGAACATAATAGGAACTCTACTCTTACAGTTATCATCTCAGTAGAAAATCCCACCTTGTTATTTCACAAAGTGCAAGTTAGCTAATCAGAAGAAATACAACTAAGCTTTGCACCAAGCATTTTTTAGTGCTATGCAACCATGCAATAGGCATCTACAATATATTAACACCTGTAATGTTTCTTTGTTAGTAGTGTCTGCACTATACTAACTCATATGTGCTTCATAACAGTGGAAAATCTAGTAGCTGTTAATCATACCTCAATAAACTGCAAAATTAAGGGAATTAATTAATACTCGGAATCAAGGTTGCTTGGGAGCGGGAGCAGAAGCAGGAAGTGGGAGAGAGGAGCGACATTTTCAAAAGCTCCTGGGTCGGGAGAGAATCCGGAGCAGATTTTTATATAATATATATTTTGATGCATATATGTCAACAAAAGAATGTGGAATGATGAATTAGATATAAAAAAACATAAAAACATGGATTAAACCATATAACGTCAATCATATAGAAGTTATAATCTTCATCAACCACATGTCCACAAGTTACAAGTTCTCATTTATATAGCATGTAAGGGTGCACATAACCAAAATAGCATCGAGTGCAATCCATCTATGAACCGAAAACACATTAACAAATAGGCTCTAGATGGCCTCTAGCATCCAAAAAAATCTACAAAAGAAACCTACATATCATCAAAATCATTGCCTAATCTTGGGATCTTTGTCATTAATATCACCCTCTAAGCAATTAACATAAGATAGAAAAAACGTAGCATGTCAAGTCAAGATTTTGTTTGAGTGATGCATACATTTTTAGTAGGGTCATGGTAGAAGAGTTCGACAACCAATGTTACTAACATCAAGGTACATAGAGGGCTCGGTGCTCTTGATTAAATATGAATTACATACCCTTGTACATGACAAAATCAAATGGAAACATTGCAATCCCCCCAGTACTGAAATCTTGAAAAACTGATAAGCTTGTTGGATTTTGAGTGAGATCTAAAATTCTACTTTCTCCATAAGAAATCCAATGAGGTCGGAACCACTCTCAAACATCCCAAGTCATTTCATGATAATGTTAAAAATTTAAGTAAAAGGATGAAAATGAAAGATAAAGGAGAATGTCACTTTTACCATAAATTGTATTATGCATATCAATACTAGGGCCACAGGCTTGAATATTAGGCTGCCCTACACAAAAACTCTTGTTTGTTTGAAAGAAAAAACTCTTGTTTCTTTGAAAGAACTTTGCGTTTGGAACATCTTTGTGAAAAAAGAATTGTGAAAAAGCTAGGGAATGATTTTTTTTTCCAAGAGTGAATTTCGGGAGCACGCTCCTGGGTTCCAGGAGTGAATTTCGGGAGCACGCTCCTGGGTTGCTCCCGATTCGCTCCCGTCTCGAAGCACATTTCGGGAGCGGATTCAGGGGGGGGCAACCCTACTCAGAATGTCGTATAAACATAATATGCCATGAACCATTTCCCTTTTTCATGTGTGTAGTGTATTACACATCTCTTCGTTTCTAACATGCTCCATGTACATGAGAATGGATTATCAGGAAAACCCAATTGAGTCAAACTCTTTTGCAGTCCTATGTCTTCAAGTACAGTGACTGGATCCTGTAACAGTTATTGCAAAAAGTTTAAAATCGATGATTATATAAGCTTTCAAGTTTCAGCCATAAGAGGTGCTGCTATGGCCCCTACCTACATTTGATTCCTGAGAAGAAGTGGCCAATGCACTACCTGCAATGAAGCCACTGAGTGACCCAGGGGCTGCTAAGTCAGGCTAGGACCTAGGTGGTTGTTCAGTGTAAGCAGTGCCTCACCTCTTGTTAGGTGGTGGATGATCACCACCGCTGTGGTAATACGGAAGCATTATTCAAACACTTATATAGCCTTTTACACATTACCAGTCAGTATTGTAAATTATCATCCATTTACAAGCTGGCATTGTGCTTGGTGGAGAGCCTTTCTGAATGTATCCTTCAAGGTGTAAATCTCTCCTTCAGCGTCTAGGCTCCCTTGCCTTGCTGTTGCTTTTGGCTTCTAATGCCTTTTGAACAGTGCATTTTATGTGCTGTTTTGCTCCTACTCTGGATCACATTGCCTCTTGGGAGTCCAGCTTTGCAAAACATATATTCTATGTATTTGGTTATCTTCAACTTATAATGATCTCCAGTGTTTTTAATCTTTGTATTTTTGCTTAGAGAATCCTTCTTCAGAAATGCATTTATTCAACATAAGTTCTTATTGTTGATTATGATACATCAATTTTTGTTTGACAAGCTAATTGGTTAAGCACTAAGATACAAATCTGAAGAATCCGGGTGTCAATATGCAAATAATTCAAACCTCCTTTTGAATTTGCATAATTTCCTTGACTATATTGCTATTCTATTAAATTTTTATCTCTGCAGGAACACTCAATTGCTTGAACTCAACACAGGAGAAAATATTCCTTTTTATCTAGTTTAGCAAGGCAACCAATATCATGGCCTATTTTGGCAGCAGCCAAATTTAGAAGGACCATCTCTAAAATTGAGAAATAACATCGAGAAGAGAACAAAATTACAGATTTCCTCAAAATCTTTAGAAGCTGGATTAATTACACATACCTGTATGCCTAGCGGATAGAACTGAGAGTGGTGGGTTTAAAGTTTTCCGTAGATATATAGAACATTCAAGATGAAGATTCTGTTCAGAGTTGGCCGTACTCAAGCATCCCATTGCATCTAGGGACTTTTCAACTGAATTCTGCCCTCCTAGACTTGCAACTGGCCAACAAATTCTGTAGGAAGTACCAATTTACTATGTACAACCCTTGAATACCACTCCTTGCTGACAGGACACTGTTGGCAAAGCATGCTGTGTGTCTAATGTAGGCTTAGGTTGAACCCTTTTGCAGACTTCTTGTGAACCAAGAAAGGAAAAAGGCTAATTTAATGTTTTGACTGAGATGAAATGTCAAAGATGTCTCTTAATCTCATGGATTATAAAATAATTAACACTGTTTGTTGGTAAAACAAACTTGGTGATAAATTGATAATCCAAGCTCAATCAGTAAACAAATTGCTTGGAGTGACTATTTTACCTCACATTGTAGCTGAAATCTCAAGTTAATGCTGACAATTCTGTTATAATAATGGATTTGCATTTCAACTTTCTTGGATCGGGAGAAGTTGAATTAAGAAAAAACTGCAATGGAATGAACTCAGTGCCTTTTCTGGTATTTTTGCCTTTAGATGGGGCTCTCCTTTTCTTCCTTTTGCAATCGTTCAGAATTTTAATTTTCATAATGTAAGCAACGTTAAGGTGGTGCATATGGATTGATGTATATGACTTTGTGTTGTTAACATTCATTGAGTCTTTCTCTTGATTGTTTTCAGAGTCAAAATAGAATGTAGCATCTTTTCCTTTCTTTAATATGAGGTTTTATTTGTTCCTTGTAATCAGTGGAATTGCAATTTTAGTATGTTGTTGACTCATTTCATTCTGCTGCATGGCACAGGCACATGGTGAATAGCTATGAGACCTTATTCTTGTGCGTAAAACTGTAATTGTGCATTTCACGGGCATTCACGGTTCTGCTACAAAGACATTTGCTGCATCTGGAATGTTGCTGGTTGTTGTCTGTATTCAAGGAAACATCTTTTCTTTTTGAATACTTATAGGAGAGGCCAGCCAATTTGAATACACAGAGACAGGTTTGAATAAAATCCTATAAGAGGCACTGACAGACCAAAAGCAATTGCATAATCAAGTGAGGTGATAGCTTCTCAAAGGATGTTCTCTTGGCATCCAAAAATCACCTAGTAATAGTGCTGCATTTGTGTGTCGAGCCTTGGCCCTGAATTGACTGCTGTCAATGCTCAACCAAGTGGTTAGAGACTTGAAGGAAGCATTTTTGGGTTAAGATCAAATAGCAGAAAGATAATGGCTACTTACTTTCCAGGTTCAAATATTCAGCCAGATACCATGCAAACCCTTTACCTAATGAACCCTGATTATACAGGTTATTCAGACATGCAAACTGCAGGCAACATGGTACTTATAAATCAATCAGCAGGAACTCCATCAGCAAACAGTCATTTGGCTGGTGGTGGGCATCCACAGCAACATTTCATTGGAATCCCATTTTCTTCTGCTCCACATCCACAACGGTATTCCATGGCATCAGTGGAAAGCTCAGGTGGAGCACAACAGGATGTTACTGCAACTTTACTCTCATCTCGGCCTGGAAATCATGGTTACAATGTATGGAGAAATGTGGGAAATGAACATACATTCATGCAAACAATAGATCCCACCCACCATAATAATCACTCCCTTTCTGGGCAGCTAAACAATTTTTCTAATTTGGGCCATCAATCTGTTTCTGAGATTTCTCCAACAGGTATGAAACGTGCTACTATGTCTTCCATGCCCGAACAACAACTGGGAATGAATCCAAATGGACTAGGTTTGCAGCTAGATCAGTCACAAGGTTTGGCAGCACATGGACGGGGGCTTTCTCTTAGCCTTTCCCCCCAACAGCTTTCAAATATCCAATTATCCTGCTTTCAAAATCAGCCTACAGACTCAGAAGTGAATTGCCCCAGTATTTCAGAAGCAACTTCACAGGAGAACTTGAATAGGTCTGATAGACTAACAAGTAAATTGTCAGGAAGTCTGAGTTCTTTTCGGGCTTCCTCAAGGGATGGGATGCTAGGAACTAAATTTCTAGGTAGTGTGAATGGCCCTGAGTGTAACAAACCGATGCATCATGGTACGAATGCAATTGGAGCAGCAGAGCTCTCAAACACTTTAACTGGTTCCAAATATTTTAAAGCAGCACAGCAATTACTTGATGAAGTTGTAAATGTTGGAAAGGGTATCAAGTCTGATTCACTCAACCATCAAAAATCCCAAACATGGTTTGGTGCAATATCTGACAAAAAGAATATTGCAACTGAAGCTACTACAAATGACCGAACAACATCTGCAATAACAGGAGCTTCAATTTCTGCAGAAGTAATGAAAAACGAGCATGCTTTTGGACTCACACCAGCTGATAGACAAGAACTTCAGATGAAAAAGGCAAAGCTTGTTGCCATGTTGGATGAGGTGCACATTTCTTGCCTTTGGTTAATTTTTCCCAAATTTGGAAAAGTATACTATGCAGTATATCAATAGTGCAAGCTATCCATGACCAGAACTATTTACACATTAAAGTGTCAATTAGTAGAAACATAACCAGATTGTAAAGCTGCAGAGTAAAATTGTAGGAACAAGGAGGAACTGAAGTAGTGCAATCATTTTTAGTCAATGATTCCAAATATGTGCGGAGTGTTTTCTATTTTATATTTTGATATCTTGCCTGCTTATACGATCCATAATTTTGAATCTTGCAGATTTTAGTTGCAAATGAATGAAACTTAGTTTTATACTATATCATAGTTCTTGTCAAATTTTTTTCTGGAATACATGACTACAGCTTGCCTCTATTGAGAAACGTATTGTCTAAAAACTTTCCTACATCTGAGAGAGACTAGTATGTAAAATCACCATAAGCAGTCAGTTTCAGTGCTGATAAGTTTTTCATTAAGAGCAACTTTCACATTGTGCCTGTGAAAGAGAGATGTATACTGAAAAGAAATTCATAGTCAAGATTTCTTATGGTGTTCTGAAGAGAGATCAGGTGTGTTGAGGCATGTCAGGTCAAAATCGGTCTGTATTTTGCATTTACGTGAAAAATAAGAATATGTTTCAGGTAGTTGTTCAGTTTTTGTTGTCTGCCTTTTAGTTCCAATTAAAAAATGGTCAAGGTGACAAGAAATTAGAATGAGATGCATTAGGATGACATACATCTGGAACAATCGTGATGTCAAATTATTTGCTCAAGATGAAGACTTGACGTTTACTTGGGTTTCTCTTTACGTTGAACAAACCTCGTTAGATATTCAAAATAACTCAAAACCTGCCCATTTCCGTGAGATGAGAAGGAATATGAAATGGTTGGTTCGAAAGGAACAATCCACAAATTGAAGACTTGTTCTTTAAGTATAACCCGAATAATCGTATAAATCACTGTGAACCCTAAGATGCAATTTTGAATCCATATAGAACTTTGAGTTGGTAAAAACAGATTCTGAGCTGAGAACTTTCTGTAGCTTCAGAATCTGTGTTGAGATGAAGTAGTTTTGAACCCTTTTATAAAGGTATTAAATGATTGATATTAATTATAGCTGACATCTTTTCTTTTTTTCATGTATAACAAAAATCACAAAGCTTAGTCTTGCTAAGAAATTTTGCACAGTTGCGATGTAAATTGAAGAAATGTAGTTGTTTTTGTTTTTGTTTTCCTTTGAATGGTACTGATTATTGTTCCTTGTACCTATTTATGCATCTGAACACAGGTGGATCGAAGGTACAGACAGTACTATCATCAGATGCAAATCGTTGTTTCATCGTTTGAGACGGCAGCTGGATTTGGGGCTGCCAAGACATACACTTCTCTTGCACTCAAAACAATTTCCAGGCATTTTCGATCTTTGAGAGATGCAATTGCTGGCCAAATTCGATTGACTAGCAAAAATCTAGGGGAGGAAGACTTAACGGGAAGTGGAAAAGGTGAGACATCCCGTCTTCACTTTGTTGATCAACAATTACGACAACAGCGAGCTCTTCAGCAGCTAGGAATGATACAGCAGCATGCCTGGAGACCACAAAGAGGGCTTCCAGAGAGGGCTGTTTCTATTCTCCGGGCTTGGCTATTTGAGCATTTCCTTCATCCGTAAGTACTTTAGCAACGATGTGATTAAAATTTGAATTAAAATTCATTGAATACACTAGGGCTACTTTGCTGAGAATCTTCTTGTTTCTGCGGACATCTAGAATTACTCTAGGCTCCTCCCTATCACAAGATCGACCAGGCTCAGTGTACCCCTCCCCCCACAATACTTAAACTTTTTCCAACTGGTTAAATTGGTTTATTTTTCCATGGATTACAATTATGGGACACTTTGCAATTAAGATGAATCTGCTAAGATATACTTTTCTTCTAATTTGAGAGCCTCAAGGCCACTTTATATTGACCGTTGTTTATTTCCTTTATCTCTGTTATTTTTTCAATGCCTGAACTTTATTTCAATTTATTTACAGTGTTACCGAGAACACTAACTCATAGTTCAAATCTTTACCCAGTAATTTCAAACATTTACCAGTAGAATGTCTATTACAAATTCTTTTAATTGTTCCAAGTAACTTGTCTGTTAAAGTAGTTGCCTTCTTTAAGAATTGTAGGTTCTCTAAAATACTTGTTGAACAATGAATCTCCTGACCGTCCCATACTTGCAAGACGAATCTTGTCTTGTTCAAACTTCAAAGAGTCTATTGATATAGTGTGAAAGTCCTTTCGTGTGATGTCAGTATTCCTCTACTCTAGGTCATCAATTAAAAGAAAACAACATGATGTGCCTAGCTCTATTTACATTAGCACAGTGTCTTATTGCAAATGATTCACGGCAGAAAAGAATGAATCATCTCCCAAACGCATACTTAAGGCTAGTAATACTTATAGGAATGGATTGCCTGATATCCCCCGTATTGTCATTTCACTCATTATACATGCTGCAAGAAGTAGAACCTCACAGACTGAACATTTTGCTCCACATTAGCTTATTTCATATGGGATTAACACCACAATATTTATATCAACGGGTTTCTGTATCTCTAACTTTCAATTTCCAAGAGCCATTTGCAGTAACTGTCCAAGTTGTCATTACATGTTGCTTGTGCATGTTTGTTTGTTCTTACTCACAATTTTCTTTACAAGAGACCAGTTTGACCATTTGTCCCTAGCTTTTCTAGAGTGTAATTTGTGGGTGTATCTAGTACCTTCATATTGCCCCCTACATTGAATATCATGAACTCCATAGGTGATGTGGTTAACCTTTTATTGCAAAACATGAATATTTTTTTTATTAACTACCCTTAATTACTTGATACTTTGTCCTTTCAAGTTTCAATCCCTCTATTCAATGTACAGGAGTGTCCCATTTTGTTCCAATGGGAGTCATGACAATATTAGTGATTGCTTATCCTGTCTCAGGAATCTTCATAAATCTCCATGCTCTTCTGCTTGCTACTGATCAGGATATCTTTTGACTAGGAACATTTGATGCCATTTTCAGAATTCCCCAGGCAATAAATTTCCAATTGTTTGGGTTTTTTGTACAAATGCAAGTTCTGTTTTCCTCTCAATTCGAGCTTAACAACATTCATCAAGTATGGTGTGCTTGCAAGTTACCTCAGATATACTTCACTTCCCATGGTCAAACTGGAATTTTGTAATCTAATCCTCACACATTCCTTGCAGCTATAACCTTTGTTTAATTCACGTTTTCATGTATTTGTATTCCAGGTACCCAAAAGATGCTGACAAACATTTACTAGCAAGACAGACTGGACTGACCAGAAGCCAGGTACGTTTTTGATGCATGACCTCTTCTTGACCATGTAGGTCTTTATGATTCTTCTATGAAATCTGCTTTTCCAAGAAAAAACAGACAAAGTTGCCTGAAATAGAAGGTGATTATGTGAAACTTATCAGTTTCTTCTGTCAACTTAGGTTTCAAATTGGTTTATAAATGCACGTGTCCGCCTTTGGAAACCCATGGTGGAAGAAATGTATATGGAGGAACTTAGAGAGGCCGAAACACAGAATCATGCAGCAGATTCGAAGGTAACAACAGAAAGTGGTCAAAACAATGAAGAAACGGTGTCAAAGGAAGGAGCTGGGAACAGTGAAAATGGACAAGAGGAGAAAAGTATAAAAAATAGGATTCTCAATAACAGCATAGAGGAAGGAGGCTATATACAACAGAATGGTACTGTAAATGGTGGTTTCAAGCCTGATCAGGCTTCTGATAGGATTAATGGTAGAAATCAGACTCCAGGCATGACTGGTGTATCAGACAGTCATGTATTTCATGAAATTGATAATGAGGATCTGAGGCAAGGTCAACAGAAGAAAATTAGGACTGGAATTCAGGACTCTACAATAATTCTGCCCCCTAACATGGGCATGGATGTTGATTTAAAATCTGAGGAAACAGGCAGTGAGTATATCCTTGATAGCAGCAAGTTTGCCAGTGATGAAAAACATGCTTCTGAGGGTTACAGCTTTGCCAATAACAAAATGGTTCGCCTGGATGATAATGGAAGCTTCGGGTCATACCAATTGGGGGTATTGAGTAGATATGGCCAGGAAACTTTTACCCCCAAGTATTCTGGAATTGGTGGCGTGTCTCTTACACTTGGATTGCAACATTGTGATGATTTATCATTATCAGGAACTCAACAGAGTTACAATTCCACTCAAGGTTTAGGTTCAGGAAGGAGACATGATTTAGCCAGTGACACAGATGATTACTGTCACATCCATGACGCTTCAGCTGTACGTGGTGCAAGTAACTATGACAACATGAGCATGCAAAATGGAAAGCGGTTTGCAACTCATATGTTGCATGACTTTGTAGCTTAAACCATTCAAGACATACTGTAAAGCTTGTGCATTCACCTACAGTTTTTCTTTCTTTAGGATGACTATTTTCTGCATTCATTTTGTTTTTCTAATCCTGTATTTGTAAGGTGAGTTGTAACATAAACCTGGATAGGAAGTACACACTATCGCGAGCTATGGTGGTAAAAACGTAGGGAACCCATGTTTTTTATTATTATCAGGCTTTTCCTCTCCCTCTCTTTGTGGGGAAATAAGCATAAGCCTACTGTAAAGTGCACACCAATATAAATATCCAATTGTCTCAATTAATGAGTATAAATTCAGTCAAAATATAAATATCCAGTTGTCTCAATTAATGAGTATAAATTCAGTCAAAATATCATTTCTGTTATAATCTTTTCTTGAGAATTGTGCCCTCTTTGTATTTTTGAGCGCGTCTGGAAGGTTTCACAGGATATAGGAAATCTCAGATTGCAGATATGCACTTCCTATAATTTTATCGAGATTGTATTTTGCAACTCAGAGTTGCATGCAATTCAAGTCAAATTTAGTGGGTTTATTGAATGATTCACCTAAACGCTCAAACCTCGTCAACTTTTCAGGTTCAAAAGCTTAAAACCACTGATTGCATTAAAATCAAAGTTGCTGCATCACAGATGTATAAAATTAGCTTTCCTATTCATTTATTCGAACATGCTGAAGCATGTTTCCCTAGTTGGGCACGAAGTTGCGATAGAGCAACGAAGTGTTGTTCAAATTATCAACTGCATGATCCAGGTTCCGGTAACTTGCTTCAAGTTGTGGGAGGTACTCAGCAAAACCGAACCAGCTATCATTAAAATGTGTTATATCAGCCTAACATAATCCACCATGCATGCGTTGTTATTACACTGGTGCCTGGTGCCAATTTTCTTAACTAACTCTTGAAAGTCGGTACAACAAGAAACAAGCGATCATATGAAAAGGTGCACATACCCTTAAAATGACCCACAAAATCATTTATTATTCTCTAAAAAAAATAATATAATAATAAAATAATAATTTATCATTTTAGGGTAATAGTAAACTTAGGTATCACATTATAGAAAAATTTAATAAAAGAAGGAAGCTGTATTTATTTGGCTATTTGAAGAGGTTTACATATTTTACTCTTTCTGAATTTGACTGCAAAGTCTATGAAGATATACATACTCTACCCCTTCTAGTTCTGAATCTGTGTGACCTCTTAGGAGAGAACACATGCTCTTAACCATTAGCCTAGTCTACCCCTTTGGTTTTGAACTTGTGATCTTTTAGGAGGGAACACATGCTCTTAACCATTAGCTTTCTGACCTCTTAGGAGGAAATACATGCTCTTAATCATTAGACCCACTCACGTTGTATATTGTAAAAACAATATGTTTTAACTAGAAAATCATACATAAATCATCACTCCTTAAAAGTAGACAAATGATATTTTTAAAATTTGTTATTTTTTTTAATCTTTCAAAGACCTTTTGAGTGCGTAGTGGACATTACATATCTCTATTCCCTCTGAATTTGAATCTATAATATTTTAAGAGGAAACACATGTTTTTAACTATGAGATCTATATTGTAAAAGAAATGTCTTAGATGGAAATTCATACATAAATCATACCTTTGTGAGCATAGATGAACTATCTTTTCAAAATTTGGTATTTTTTTGTTTTTGTTTTTAATCTTTCAAAAGCCATATAAATGTGCAATGGATATTACCCATCTATAAACAATCTCTTATATATATATATATATATATATATATATATATATGAGAGTGGAAGTAGATCCAGGCCAACCTCTGATTCGACAACACCATGTGCATATTTCGACAGTGCTGCCCAACAAGGTATTTGTGCATGTGGTGTTTACATTAGAATAGCAAATGCACAAGCTATAGAAATCTATTGGAATGCTGGTCTGGGGACAAACAACAGAGCTAAAGCTGTGGCTTTAGCGGGTCTCCTCTCCTTCAACAATTTCTTTGATATTCCAAAACTGCAAATATTTGGAGACTCCAAGGTAATAACAGATCATGTTTTGTCAAAGCAACACGTTAAAAACATTCACCTTGCTGGATGGTTGGACAGGATCACAGCATTATGGAATAATAGGAAGGACTATTCTATCTCGCATATTGATAGGCAAAAAAACAAAAACGTTGATGCCTTATCTAAATTGGGTCTAACCATGCCCCAAGGTTTATGGAGAATGCAGATAAAGGCGGACAACGATATCTACCAGATCCAGGATTTCCATTTTCAGGGCATATAGCATTAACATATGGTATAAATTTTGGTTTTTTATAATATAGGTTCTTCTCTGCAGTTTTTTGAATCCTTTTGAGCTCTATCTCAACTGAGTTTCCACTTAGTTTTCCTTTCAGCTTCTGAGTATGTATCCTGGAACATTTTTTGTGAGTTTCAATGTTGGGATATGTCATCTATTTACAGTTTGTCAACTGGTAGTTATATAGTCATAGTATGTAGTCATGTATGTATATCAAACATGGATTATAATACAAATATTTGGTTTTTTTCGTAATGAATATATATATATATATATATATATATATATATATATTTTATTTTTAATTAACTTGTAAAATACATATAATTGATTTTATTTTTATTAACGAGTAAAGAAATATAAATTTTTCCTCTCAAAATTGTTTTATTGTAAACTCATTTTAATATGGAAAAAAAATAAAATAAAACTTATACCCCACACACACACAAACATATATATATGATAGTTTTAATGTTAATTCACTTTATTATTGGAAGAAAGAAATTACAACCTTTCTCTTCATCAAAACAACTACTTTAATAGGTAGAAAAATAATTTTATACACATCTTAAACAAACAAACAAAAATTATATTTTCAATAGGTTATAAAATACTTTATTAACTGGAATATTTTATTTTAATAAAAATATTATGAAATAAATATTTTTTTTATTAATCATATTTAAAATTTAAAAAATAATTGTGTTGAGGGGTGCTCTATAACCTTGTATAAAGGAGATGTGTAGGTATTGAACAAGTAGCTTACTTCTTGATCATGATGAACTTCTTGATTCTATGCAACTACTTAATGTTGATGTTTAATATATTGGTATACTTGATGTTTGGTTAACATATATCTTTTGGATAGCTTGATCCCATGAAGGCTAGCACATTGACTCTAGCAGATGATACTCTTGACACTTGACATGCATAAGACATGATGGATTTCATATAGAAGGTTAGCTCATTGATCTCTATATACAATACTATTGATGATGCTTGTGATGAGCTTGATGAAAGTATGGAAAAAGGTTTGACACTCCTGTTGTTTTGGTAAAATTTTATTGAATGACCTGACTTGATCCTATTGTTAATGATAAGCATGGTAACCATGATGATAGAAGTATAACTATTAGATTGATATTCATGAGCTTTTGTTTGTCATGTTTACGTTTTGATGTGCTTAGTGATTATGGCGTATGGCAAAATTGAATGCCCTAACTCATTGGATTGAGTATGTGACAAAGAAGTAATGCATGTGACCATGATTTTTGAAGTCTACTCCTATTAGCTCTTTGACACTAACCCTTAATGACCACTGATGATAACATATATGACCATGATGAATATGTGTATATAGTCTAACTTTATGATCTAACATATCTATTGATGCATGAAAATATTATAGACAAGTTGATGGAATGAATGAAGATGATTGAAGTGGATTCTCGTTCAGAGGGAGAACCTCTCCATAAGATCGCTTCTCCTATTATCATTATATACTCGTCACTGATAAAGTATGATTTATGAGCTTGAATAAGACAAACATATGACATTGTTGATCTGTAGCAAAGTTCTGATTTAAGGGGAGAGAGTTTTCACCTGCTCTGAGCCTTAGTCGCACGGAAGCAAGCTCATAGGTGCGATTGTAGCCTCTCATCCACATGGAATTGAGGTCAAGGGTGTGACTGCAGTTTCCCAACCGCTCCCAAAGAAGGCTTATGGGTGCGACTATGCATGTTGGACACAAAAATGAAGTTTTGTGCATGAGATCAGACACTCACTTGAAGGATGCTAGTCCTACAAATGTGGAGTAGACATCAAAAATATCCGTGAGCTGGAAAGTTTGAATGTTTGCTATAATATGAATATATATATTGAACTTGTGTTTGCAGGTGACTGGGACATGTGTATAGATATGTCATTATATTTAAATTTTGTGCTACAAGAGTTTGACATGTTTTGGCTAATTGATATCGCTGAGCAGTGTTTGGAGTTTTGACATGATGCTTGATAATGACTTAGAACTTGATGTTGAGATATGTTATGTACTATAGATCTCTCTATGATAGAAAATTTGGGATTGTACCTTATGAATAATGATTTTATTTGATGACTAATAATTTTCCTTGATAAAAATGATATATGAACTTCCAAAGACTAATATTGGTATTTGATAATAGTTTTATATTGGCCTCCTTGTTCTTAGCACATTGGTTGAAGTATTGATAGTTGTGATTCAGCATGATCATGAGGATGACTTTATGAAATTTGGATTTATATTTCTTATGAAAACTTGTTGGCATGACAATATATGAAGCTATGACTTGATGAGAGCTCTACTTGTCACCTGGTCTAAAGAATTTGATACTATGACATTGTAATGATCTTGATATTGGTTATGATCTGGCATCTAAACTTTGATGAGCTGACTTATTTGATTTGATTATATAATATTGATTTATGTAAGACTAAGCATATTTCTTTCGTAAAGTGGTATGTTCGCAGAAATCTTTGGGTAAAGCAAGCTCCCCGATCCAGATATGTCCGCATTGATAGTTATCTGGTGAAGCCAAGAAGATGTGTTGATCCAAACCTCTACTTCGGAAGTGTTCCAAGGTATGAATTTGATTTTGGTTTTGGTTTTATATACTGATGGTCTACTCTTGACAGGAAATGAGCCTCTAATGATCTAAGTAAGAGGGAGATGGCTTCTGAAGCTCAAAATACTAAATCATGGCATGATGAATCAATTTTTGAAGTTGGGAAAAGAATATCTATATTGCAAAGCTATTGAAGAAGTATTGGAAAGTGGAAATGAAAATCCTTGGACACTTTGATCGAATGTCAAGAAGTTGTGAAGAGATGTTGTTGAACTTGACTTGGTAACCGATAGTTGATTGAAGCATTGATGTTCTGTTTTGAACATCCATCCGTATATATGCATGATGTGCATAGAACCTGAGTTGATTCATGGTTGAGTCGCTTCATTCACATTGAGTTTTTGCCTAGAATCCTTAAAATTACTTGCATGGGATGATCCTCTTATGATATGTGATTACTTGGATGTACTAATGATTATTATAATCGCTATCGATGAGATGAGAACATTTGAATGTTGCGTTAGTATGAGATCTGCCATGATATCTTGGATGGGAGGTCCATAACATGATTGACGTTGAAGTACGATGTTGCTAGCATGACTAGCCATGTGGCAGGATGAAGAAGCTCCTTAGAGAGTCGTTTGAGCAGGATCTCGATATGACATGGATTCATTATGATAACAAAAGTGGGAATCGATTGGAAGATAATCCTACATATAGCTAGGAATGAGATACCTTCATATATTGAGTCAGTGTTGTTGTATGAGACAAGCTCGGGCTTGTGATTAGCATCTCCTTGAGAAGGAGGACAAATATTCTATCTTTATATATATATATATATATATATATATATATAATAATATATATATATATATTATATTTGATTTATGCCCTGTATGAACATGAGACAACTGCTATTGAGATATGATGATTACGAGATATGAGCACGATGATATGTTTCTGATCTAAAAAGAGCAAGATTGATCGAGAAAACTTTCCCAACTCTTCGTCCCTTTTCTGAGCTCCCAAGGTGTGGAATTGAGATAGAGGGCTCATGGGGTTAAGGGAAAACTGGACAATAGGGTATCATCAATATCTGTTACCCATAAGGTTGGATTAGTAGTTCACCCTATCTTGGTCTTTGCATAGTATATCCCAGTTGGCATCATACTCACATGCAAGGCTTGTCGGGATTGTCCCTCCCCGTCTAGCCAACAGGTTGAGGAGGCTTGGAGGTGTGTGATCCTTACCTCTTAGTAAGTCTGGTATCTCGTCCAAGTTCATATTATGATGTGGTTGTTCTACCAAATGACTATTGAGGTTCATTGTTGGGAAGATCAATGGGAAATAAGATGGGTTGAGTAGTAGCTCCCCTATATCACCTATTTCTTAATATGGAGTCAGTAGTAGCTCCCCTATATCACCTATTTCTTAATATGGGGCCAGTAGTAACTCCCCCATGAAATTCTAGGTTGAATAGTAGCTCCACGATGTCATTCTAGGTTGAGATGTGATCCCTGATGATATGCTCTTCGATGATGATGCAAGTCGTAGATCTGACTCCCTGTCGACATATATTACCAGGTAGTATCCCCCTGGTAGAGATTCCTAGTAGTAGCCCGATGAATAGAGGGTGGTAGCTTATGCTCCCCTCTAATGACAAATTCTTCTTCTAGATTCGAGAATATTCAACACATGAGTAGGGACAATCAAGAGATAAGCAAGAATGAGCAAGAGATGAATTGATATGATTAGTGATGATACGAGATGATGAGATACTTGAGATTGGATATGATTTGATGACATGATACACATGACATGATGCAGGTGGAATTCTCCCTAGTTGAGAGGGAGTGTTAAAAATATGCAATTGTGGTCAAATTCCACTTTGGACATCTCACCTGATAGAGATAATGATTGCATTGAATTCCTCTTTTCGAGAGGACCAAAATTGACCTAAAGATCATTCAAATCAGATAAGGGAAAGTGTACTTATGAAGAAAAGCCCGCCACATGTGCACATTTGATAAGGTCGGCCCTAAAGCAAAGTGGACCTCCTTGAAAGGATACAAATACAAGTTCCCTCTACCTCATTTGAACACAATGATGAGACACTCTTTTATCTTGTTTTTTGGCTTGCACAGGCTTGAGGCTCGCCCGCAGAGGATCAGGTTCAGTCTAAGGTGAAATTGATGGGTCTGAAGCTTACATCTCTAATTTAGGGTTTTCAGCCCTAGTTGTAGGCACAAAACAGGAGGGATTCGATTGTAGTCACATGCACAAAAGCTCATTCTTGTGACTAGAGCCTTCCAGCTGCACAGACAACTCTCCATCCATGCAACTGGAGATTTAGGGTTTCTGTAGTCCGGATCTGACTCTAGTCGCTCGCATGTTGGGCTTAAGGGAGTGAATGAAAAAACTATAGTCACCTGCATGTCACCTCCTCCATGTGACCAAGATCTAAAATATGAAATCTCAGTGTTTTGAATATTCAGCTTAGTGACCACAGGGTTCAGAAGTTGACTATAGACAGTGACAGTTCATTACAGTCTTCATAATCAAATTTTTTAGCATATACATTGTTGGGTTCATTTCATATATGTTGTAGTTGTTTTGCAAGTTAGTTGCATAGATGAAGATATTGATTATTGTACTCTCATTTGCTGAATTATTTGATGACAATCTAAGAGGAAGAAATTGCAAGGGTTTTCCCCTTAGTGGGTTTCTCCCTAGTCTCTGACCAATCTTGGTGTCTCTATGTGTGAATGATTTTCTTCTATTGTTCCTTTATGTTCCTCTACATTAATGATGATGATACTATTCTTTCGACATAGTTGCATATGATGACAAATAATGATGTAAATCTTAATAATGTTATAATGTTATGGGATGAACTTAATGTGTTAATGAAGGAATGCAATTATCAAAGCAAAGAACAATATAGCCCTATGAAAAATTATTAGGGAGAGATAGAGGGAGGTGGGAGAGTAAGGGGAGAGAGGAAGGAAGAGAGAGGAGCGAGATTGAGAGATATAGAGTTGGATGGGGAGGGAGAAAGAGGGAAGAAGAAAGAAATAAAGAGAGAAAGGTGGAAACAGAGAGGGAGTGACAAGGGAGAGAGAGAGAGAGAGAGAGTATGTTTGGAGGTGACATATGGAAAAAAAGGAGAGACAGACGGAGATAGAGATATATTTGGTGGGGGTAGAAATGTAAGAAGAGAGAGACAGAGGGAGGGAGAGAGGAAGAGAGATATATATGGAGAGGGAGAAAGAGGGAAGAAGAAAGAAATAAAGAGAGAAAGGTGGAAACAGAGAGGGAGTGACAAGGGAGAGAGAGAGAGAGAGAGAGTATGTTTGGGGGGTGACATATGGAAAAAAAGGAGAGACAGAGGGAGATAGAGATATATTTGGTGGGGGTAGAAATGTAAGAAGAGAGAGACAGAGGGACGGAGAGAGGAAGAGAGATAGATATGGAGAGAGAGTGTGTGTGTGTGTGTTTGGGGAGGTGAGATAAAGAGATAAATGAGAGTTGGAGGGAGATATAGATATAGATAGCATAGGGAGAGAGAGGGAAAAAGAGAGTGACATATAGAGGGAGGGATAGGCATAGAGAGAGAAAGAAAGTTGGGGGAAAGAGTGGGTAGGGGTGAGAGAGAGATTAGGGAGAGAGGTAGGGGGAGAGAGAGAAGGAAAGAGGGAGAGGGATAGTCACAAATATGAAGGGGGGAGAGAGGGAATAAGAAAAAGACACATAGAGACAAATGTAGATATTATATAGTATTATATAACCAACCTAGATCCATCTTAACCCAAACCTATCAAGCGTTGAGAGGGATCAAATCTCTCGAGGTGCAAACCTTTCCCCAAGTTTTGCACTCAAAAAAAAAGGTTTGCACCTCAAAAAATTTGATCCCTCTCGACGCTTGATAGATCTAGGGTTAAGATAGATCTAGGTTGTTTAAAGCTTTATGAAAATAATTAATTTTCTAATATTATAATTAAATTTTTAAAAATAGTTTAAGATTTTCTTTAGTATGTTGTATTTTTTTTTTTTGGGTATTTATTATTTATACATGTCATGTTGGTGTTTATTCAAGTGATTATTTTATATAATATGTGTTAGGGTCCTATAATTTATAGGATCTCAAGGTGATTGAATATCTTATCTCAGAAATCTCTTATTGTAAATAATTGTCAATCTGCAAATGATTTCCAAATAATAAAAAAATAGAATAAAAAATGAAAAGAGTATAAATACAAAAAACTGAGAAAAACAAAAAACATTGAAAAAAAAAATAAAAGTTTGAACCCCATCAAAAGAAAGAAAAACAAAAATAAATAATATTGAAAGTGTTGCAAGTCTAAATGCCACTACTCATAAATAGTTTTCTTTATTATTGATAAATAAAAGGTTGTGTGCAGCTTGTTTAAAATGCCACAATGACTAGTTATTCATTTGATCATACAGTATAATCATGGTTAAACATGTTTAAATTTCTATAAATTAGACTAGAGAATAAAGATTTGCCAAATAGTTTAATCTTGGTAAATCAACAGTTAGGTAGAAAATGACATTGATTCAATTATTTAATCTGAATCAATAGGAGAAATAAATGATAGGATTTAGATAGTTTTTCATTTTTCATAAAAGAAAATAATATGGATTTGCTAGTCTAAGTGCACCCCTTAAAAGAATAAAAAAGTCAGTTTAGTTAAAGGATAGGGAGAAATCGCTGGTTTATAAATATGCTTATGTGCCATTTTACCCTAAGTTTTAATGAAATTGTAAAAAAGAAAAAAGGCACGATGGTGATAAAGTATTTCACATCTTTTATATTATAAAGTTTATCCTAAGTTCAAAAGCAAAAATCAAAGTGCATATAGACAAAGTTCGTTTTCTCATTTCTGATTAAAGGAGGCCGCAGTCAAATCTTCGAGATTCGCCACTGATCTCGATCGACAACCTTTACCGCTTGGGGGGGGTTTCCGAAAAGGCGACTTTTCCCCACCAGGTCCCATCCTAACGTGGCGCTTTCTCCTCATTTCGAACCCCATTCCCCCGCCCGTCCATCCCCCACTCCCTCCCTCAGTCGATATTGCTTACCATCACTTACCCCCTCTGAAACTGCCTTCCCCTCATCCGCTTTATCGTGTCCCTAATTCATCACCTCTGCCACTCATCCCGCGCCACATTGTATTGTTGTTGCCCAATTAAATAAGTTGCTGGCAGAATTACCATTGGGAATTTCATTTCTTTTCCTGGGTAACCATTCAGCCTTTAACGGTCCTGTGCCACCTCCAACGAAACTTCCCATCTTTTCTTAAGAACCATGAGTAGTCTTCACTTGCCTCTTTCACTGCTTATTCTCCATAATTCACAGGTTTTTCTAAGCGACCCTTTTCTAAGTATTCCCTGAACCAGACCATATCAAAATTGTCAGCGCTTTGTACTTTTCTCTTGGCGGCTTCTAACCTCAAATTCTTCCTGGTAAGCTCTCCCTTCTATCACAGTTATCATTCACTGAAATAATCATGCCTCCAAAGAGAAAAACCCAGGGAAAACTTGTTAATCCATTGATCCCTCCCTTCATAGATTTATCCCACATTTCTTTAGCTGATAGGGATTATAGGATCAATGAAACACAATATGACTGTGAACTTTTGGAGCTCTACTATTGGCTGGAAGAAAAGCATGTCAACAAAATGGATGAAATTAGACTTTGGGAGTCCAATCTTCCTCATTACATTTTCCCTCTAACCTTCCATGCCCCTGACTTTACCCGAAAATGCCAAGCATGTTATGTCCCTAGCCAAAGAGCCATTATGGCCCCATCTGGTGACATCCTATTTACCATTACTGCCCAGTCCATAAACTAGATGATGCTAGCTCCTCTTGTAGAAAATAATGCCCCTTTTTCCTTAGAAGCCCTCACTCAGCTTTATCAAAAGCTTGATTTCGCTACAAGAGCCAAAAAAATTGAGATATTCTTACCTGAAAATGCCCAATTACCAAAGAAAAATCCTCCATACCCTTCCTCAATATTCCCTAATCAAGCTAAACAAATTATAACCATAATTTCATATATTTTGGGTTATTATTCTGATCAATGGGTAGATGATCACATTTTAGGCTTCCTTTCCATCTTTTCCACGGACATCAAATCATCTAGTTTGTTCAATTTCAATCAATTTTTGGTTGATAGCATCCATGAGCAGTTTCTGAAATTTCCAACAGAGTAAGCGTTTAATTACACTTCAATTTTAATTTACATGTTTCTTTATTATCAAGAAGGCACGTTCAATTTTGCTATGCAGAAGCTAGATGATGAGGGAAACCAACAACCTGTGATATTTTGGACTTCATTAGTCATGAAAGAGCAACAGGAATTCTCATATAAGAAGTTTATTGAGGAGTTTGTTCATCCAGCTATGAACATCCTTAACAATTCCATACGGACTAGAATCAGTGAAGATATCAAAAGGATTTTACATCTAACAAATCAGGCCAAGATTGGAGATTAGTATTTATACCAAAACTATACATAAATCAGAGTTTATGGATGCGAATTAGCACCATATAAACTCCCAAAATACCTCCCCATGAGGATTTTTTCCCTGGAATACATCAAACAAATGTTAAATTCTGATAACATTCACTTTGTGGTGGCAAAGAAGAAGTCTCAGTGTCGCATCAAGACATAGGTGGGTCCATTCATATGCAATACTAGGACAACATGAGAAGAAGCAGACAAACTTCTTAAAGAAATGAAGTTCAGCCTTAGTTTTACATGGTCTTATGACCCTTGGGGTATTATTTCCAAACTAAGAGTAGAAAAAAAAACTACTCCCTACATTCATACCTCAAGGCTTGAGATAGAGAAGTATGCAAATCAGTTAGAATGGGCAGAAATACATTGCAGGAAACTGAAGAACAATTGTTTTCTACATCAAATTTGTAGACTCCCACTCCTCAAGATAAAACAAGTAAAAGACAGAGAGAAGAGGGATCATCATCAACAATAAGAAGTGAGGCCAAGGAGTTCAAGATCAGTTATACGAAAAGGGAAAAGTGACTCCTAGGAAAAATGTAGAAAAGGAGACAGAAGAGCATGCTGCCATTATAATTGGAGACTCACCAACTTCAAGCATCAGACTTTGTGCATCTCCTATTGGAACTTCAACATGACATGGTCAAAAGGAAACAGAGTTATTTTCTCAAGATGTCCAAGGAGAAAAGGAAAAAAGTGTTTTTTACAAGTACTGAGAAATCAAACTAAAGAATGAGATTTTTAAGAACAATACCTATAACCAATTTTGGAAGCAAACTTCCATCTCACAAAGCAGATTACTATCATTTTTCGATACAGAGCAGGGAAAGATGCAGATGACCTTCCTTGAGGCCCAAATTCCACATCCAAAAACATCAGCAAATTACAGGAGTACAAAATTTGAGTTTAGAATCAAAGATATCCATTCCATTGATCAAATGGAGATGCATAAGCAGACTGGTGTATGATTTCTTCTACATTAACTAATACTGCCATGTCATTTTCTAAGTTGCAAGTTTCATATGCCAACATTTAGTGCCAGTTGAAAATGGAAAAGGTATCCTCCTTAGCAAAGGATAATAGGATCAAATATTTGGAATGTTTGGTAGTCAAGATAGGATATGATCCTAAAGATGTAAATGTTGCAGAGGAGATCATCAAGAAGAAAAATCCGGGCTAAATGCTCTACATAGAAAAGGACAACGAGCCTATGTTTTCTCAGCCTTGCTTGATAATCGATGGACAATATTTTCAAAAGCCCTCATTGGAGGCATACAAACCAGTCTATCCAATGGACCTGTACAAGATGATGTATATCCTGATTTCTTTGTTTCATTAACAGACCCACATATCCTAAAATGCCTAACCCTGGGTGTTTAGACAAAAGGGTATGACATTTCAGAGCAAAATCCAACAATATGACCATTTTCTTTATCACTTGTGTAAGATTTTACAATACAACAATTCCTGCTATATTGCATTCTCCTCCTGATGGTACTGTAACATTGATCCAGTATGATTCTTCATGTAACCCAGTTGCGCCAGTTCCTATCTCTAGAAATAATCTTTTTCCCCCTGATGTTTGGATAACCAACTGGGTAAAACCGGTCAGAAGACCTATTGCCGTTGCCACTCAGTCTATAATCACAGAAATTGATGATCAGTTTATCACTCAATTTCCTCGAGATCACACAGTTGAGAGTGGTAGACCCTCTATCTCTACAATTCCTACTACATAAATTAATCAATTGCATCTAATACAGTCTCAACCACAACAACAGATTATAATTGATCCCGCTGTCTTCGAGTCACTCAAAAAGTTGTTTACTCAGCGATATGAAAATTCAATTTTCAGTTCTGTCTGTGACCACCCCCACTGTTCAAAGACATTTTGCCAATTTTCTTTAGATCCACCTACACCGCATGGGGATTCTTCAAAGAGGATCAATATGATAAAGTTCATTCCATCATCCGACTCATCTGAAGAAAGTTATAAACGTCACAATTTTTAATCCCCAAGAAGAACTTCTTGTACATACTGTTTCTAGTTCTTCTTCCAGAGGTCTTGGTTATGTTAATGATTTGCCCATTCCTTCATATAGGAGAAATCCTATTGACAAAATTCCAAAGCATGTTGAAATCCCTTCGGATTCAGAAATTATAGCTTTCCAAAAAATCTTCAAAGGAATTGGCCCTTATGATCGAGAAGATTCATGGAAAAAGAAAATGTTCAATTAGGACATGTTCACTCATGAAAAAGAACATTTGTATATACAAGAAGTCAGACTCCTGGAAAAGAAAGACAGGCATACCTTCAATAAACAGAATGTGGGCAAATGGAAAGAATGGATGAAGGCTAATAATCAATGGATATCATTCTATGAATGGTATTATCCTTTTGCAAATATAATAGAGGAATCTCTGATGAAACAATTCAAAAACCAAGCCAAGCAGAAATGAATCAAAGATTCAGAAAAAATTGTAGAAGAAATGATGCAAGAAAATCCTGTTGTAATTCCTCCTCCTTTAAAAGCTCCTGTTTTTGAGTCAAAGATCCAAAGTATGATGGCCAAGCCAAATATTCCAAGATCTTTGATAGCAGTTAGACAACAAGGGGATGAATTAGTAAGACATATCTGTTCCCAGTTCCATGTAAATATGATCAGAACTGGAACCCTTAATAAGCACAAGTGGGAACTCCTTGATGGTTCAATCTTCGAGACTGATACAAAATTCCCTCCATGGAAGAATTTTGTCATTAGAGGTCAGGATGGGAAAATGTACAGAGTCCTTCCATCTCATCCTGATGACCCTTCTTTAGTAGCCAAAGACTCCATAGTTGCTACAAATTGGACAAATCTGGCCCTGTCCAACCTTGAAAAGCATCTTAAAACCAGATTTGATTCTATTGAAACTGCATGCTCTGAATTAAAACTCATGGTTGGTAGAGTTTTGTAGAAACAAGACTATAATACTGTTTGTCCGAATGACAGTGTGAAGACTCTAGCAGAAAATGACCAAACAATTGCTCAGAGCTTAGATAAGCTCACCCTGGCAACAGAAAAAAAAAAAAAAATAAAAAAAAAAATAATAAAATAAAAATAAAAAATCCATGATGCACCAATCGCTCATGGAAAGGAAATTCTGAAGGTCTCCACTAGCCTTGACATAGTAAAGAAATAAGTTTGGGAAGTGTCCAGAGGGATTGATTCTCTAAAAAAGAAACCAAACACAGATGCATATAAATCAGCCACTCTTTTTTCTGGTTTGAAAAATACTGTTCCTTATTCTCTCACCTCCTCAGTGGAAAGTCTTATCAAGGATCCTACTTCAATAAACTTTCCACCACCTACCTCTACTCATCCATATTCTCTATTTGCAAATCCCAGTTTTTTCAGTCCAGTCTCTACTTCAGCAAAATCTAAAGAAATTGAAGAAACTGCAAAAAGCCATGATCGTAGTTTCCTATTTGGAGACTCCTCTGCTTATATGGAAAAAGAAGAGGAAAGTGATGTGGATACAAGCTTACATAAGATTGATTATGTTCCAGAGATTGATGATCTAGAAGCCTGCATCAATAATTTTTCTGTTCAAGATAAAGAACAATTTGGCATCTCAACCCTAGAAGAAAACATTGAAACTCAAGTCAATGCCACTTCCTCTAGATCCCATTGGGATACTACATGGAATCTTGCCCCAACCCGCCGAGATCTAATGAAATCTGAATATCACAAAGATTGGTCTGCCAATTCCACCTACTCGTGGAATATAGACAATTGTACAGAAGCTGAAGTTATGTCTGCATTACACTCCATGCTTGTCTGTTATAGAACATACCTTGCAGATGAAATTGGCCCAATAAATGCTACTAGAAGAATTATTGGCGGATTTGAAGGAACACTGGATTCATGGTTAAAGGCCGAAATGATAAAAGAACCAAATCTTCTTCCCCATTGGGAACAATCTGTGGTTTTAAATGAAGATGGTTCTACTTATATGGATCCAGTCACTCACTTTCCTGTCAATAATATGATAGGAAAACTCATATATAGTATTATAGTAAATTTCATTGGTTTTCCACAAATCACCAATGACATTACGACTGTCACTTTGCTTGCCATGAAGTTGCATAATATGCAACATTTTGATGAATATTTTAATGAATTTCTTCACAGACTGCATACTCTATCTCCAGAATTGATACTTGAGCCAAAATGGAAAGAAATATTTGTAGCTTCTCTTCCTCAATGGGTCTCAATGGCAATTGTTAATAAATTACCAGGAAAAATTGGAGATTATAAGTTTGGAATTATCAGGCAAGCTGTAAAAGCTACTATTGTAGAACTTTGTTCACAGATGAAAATTGCCAGAGCTGGTACCAACCCAAAGAAACCACATGGCTACCAACAACTCTGTAAGCAATGGCACCTTGGCAGAGCTGGAAATTCTGAGGGGCAGAGAAAGAAAAAATCTAGACACTTTAAGAAGAATTCCCATTCTTACCAAGATAAAGAAAGAAAACATTACAGAAAGAAACCATACAAGCACACAAAAATGTTTTCTAAAGAAAAGGAAATCATTTGTTTCAACTGCAACAAGAAAGGCCACACAGCTCCAAATTGTCCAGAAAAGAAGAAAGAAAAATAAAAGAAAAAAATGTCATATAGAAATAAGAAAGGAAAATTTAATTTCTTTGATTTGCCTAGTAGCTGTGATGAACTTCTATCCTCTGATTCTGAGACAGAAAATGAATTGAATCATGTTTATTCTGATACATCTTCTGATGGAGAACTGTGCAAGGATCCGCACTGCACATAATCCAGAGATTGTGATTGTAGTGACCCAGATATTTGTAACTGCAATGCAGTTAGGATGATGAGAACAGATGATGATGAGATAAGCAGGAATCTCCTCAGGCAAATGATGGCAGCCACTGATCCCCAGATCAAGGAAATGTATAAATCATTATTAATGGATCACCTCACTAAGATACCCTCTAGTTCAAAGAAATATCCAAATAAAGGGTATGTGCCTCCTGCATCTTTATTCTCAGTAGAAGCTTTGACACAGTAGTTTAGAAATGAAGACTTCGGAGAAGATCTGCCACAAGCATTGCCTGGTATTCATCAAGCAATTAAAGAACTGAGAAAGACAATAAAAGAAAACAAGAGATTATGCATAGAAAATCACAAAGAATTGAGCATAAGGTTGATGAATGTGCAAGAAGCCTCATCCTCACAAAATCTTGATGTATCAGGAAAAGCGGAAAACTGGACATTTCATGCAAACCCCATAATGTCACAGACACATCAGCATGATAGTTCAGGAGAAGAAGATGAGGAAAAGGATAGAAAAGATTTTGGATGCAATATCATGAACAGAGATATCATGTATTGTGTGAAAATGAAAGTTAAAATTGGAAACCAGTACGATTACTAGAAAGTTCTTATGGATACTGGTTCCAGGTTAAATATTGTAAGTAACACTGTAGTAAGCATGCATCATTGGAGACCAACTGCCTGCCCCAAAGTTACTACAGCAAGTAGAGATATCGTCACTAAACATGAAGCAGAGATAGATGTTTTCTTGACTGAAAAAATTGGTGTTCATCTAGTCTGCCCAATAGTTTCAGGGATGGATTGTGCCATGTATCTTGGCACTCCTTTCTTCCAGAACTTTGAGAAATACAGAGCTAAGCTAGACAGTAGCAGTCAAAGGTACGGTTATTTTGTCAACGTAGAGGATAAAGAAATTTTCTTTCCATTTATTAATTCTAATTCGCCTAATAGATTAAAACGGATTAAAAGAATGGAAAATCTATTAGCCAAGATGGAAATAAAGAAAGAAATTTTGAAAACAGAAGACCATCTAGACAAAGGAAAATATGCCAAGGAGATAGCAGATCTCACCACTAAATTTAAGGAATGTTGCTCAGATGATCCAAATGCCTTTTGGCATATTCACAAACAGGAAGTAGAACTTCCTCTCAAGAAAGAATTCAGTGGGAAACTCAGAAGATCCAGAGAAATACCAATGAATGAAGAATAGTTGAAATTATGCAGGAAAGAAATAAAAGATCTTCTAGAAAAAGGACTTATCAGGAAGAGCAAAAGTCCAATTGCTTGTTTTGCATTTTATGTAAATAAGCATGCAGAAGTAGCTAGAGGGAAACCAAGATTGGTAGTCAATTATAAACCTCTTAGTGCTATTCTAGACTATGATGCCTATCCATTACCAAATCCATCTATGATCTTAGCACAGATATCCAAATCAAAAGTTTTTTCAAAGTTTGATCTTAAATCAGGTTTTTGGCAGGTCGGCATCAAAGAAGAAGATAAGTGGAAAACAGCATTTTCAGTCCCTGATGGCCATTATTAATGGAACATCATGCCATTCGGATTAATCAATGCTCCTTCAGCCTTTCAAAGAATAATGGACGAGACTTTTGAAGGAATGGAGGAATTCCTAAAGAAATATATTGATGACTTATTAATTCATTCTGATAATATTGTTGACCATATTAAGCATTTAAAATTTTTCCTGCGCAGGGTCAAAGAAATGGGCATAGTATTATCAGAATCTAGGATGAAGCTATTCAAGCCAATCATAGACTTTTTGGGTTACAACATACAGTGTGGATCTTATACTATAATTCAAAGAAGTCTAAATTTTGTAGATCACTTCCTTGACGAAATCAAAGATAAGACTCAATTGCAGAGATTCTTGGGAAGCTTGAATTATATTTCTAAATTTCTGAAGCATTGTGCACAAGAAAGGAGGTTGTTAAACCAACGGCTTCAGAAGGATCCAACTCCTTGGAATAATGATTGCACTCAGGCAATCAAAAGAATCAAAGAAAAAGTCAGAAATATCCAGCCTCTTTCTCCGATTAGAGAATATTGGGAGAAAATTATAATGACAGATGCCAGCTATGAGGGATGGGGGGCAGTCCTTTGTCAAAAGAACCCCAGCACCAAGCAGGAGATAGAAGTCTGCTAGTATGCATCTGATTTGTGGGCCAAAACCCAGTTGAATTGGTCTAGTCTGAAAAAAGAATTAAGAGCTGTTTGTTTAGGAATAGCTAAGTTCAAAGACTTCATCATCTATACAAAGTTTACAGTTAGGATAGATTGCCAAGCACTGAAATACGCAATACAAAAATGTGATTTTGAAGATGCTACTATGGTAAGATGGGTCATGAATCTAAGTCAGTATAACTTTGACATAGAATTTGTCAAGGGGGAAAAGAATAGTTTTGCAGATATGCTGAGCCGAGAATTTTTGTTAGCACACTCAGTCTTATCTTTACAATGCAATTTCATTAGAAGGAAGGAAGATCATGTTGAAATTGAAACCCCTACAAGATGGATAAGATATGAATTGGAAACTCCATTGCTGGTTCACGATGAATCCTGGTACCTTATTAAGGAAATCAAGCATAGAATTGGCATTCCTTATTTATGGATAGAGACAATGCAAGACCAGATGAATAATGAAGCCATACAAGCATTAGACTACCTAGAGCATATTGGTAGTATAATGTATGTCTTGCAGAAAAGGGATGATGACGAGGATTGCATTGAAAGTTGCCATATTACCTTCAGAAGATTTGGCTTTCGCAGAGAAGATTGTGATACAGATCGACAGAAGGATACATTTTTTGAAAGTATGAATTTACAGAATTATGCTTCTAACCTATTTTATAATATGCAGTTCAACTTTGACTTTGAAGGAATGATGGTAGAGGCATTGGAACAAAGTGACCCCACTCCAGAATGGTTCTTGGAATGGTGGAAAATCTATGGGCTATCAGCACTTGTGATAAAACCTTACTCTCTTCACATGCTCAAGATTCCAGGCTTCAGTGAACCCAGAGCTCACATGAATGGAATAGTGTACAAATCTATTGAAAATATAGCTGACATTGAAGACCTTCCTTTCTTGCAAGGCGTGAGGATATGTGGCCATGTACGCTGGTTCGTAACGAATCGTTACAAAGTAAGGAGCATCTTCAGCAGTATGAGTTATGATAACTTTCATGAACAAATTGATCCCAGTACAAATCCTTTCCTTAATCTCAGTTTTCTGGAGCCACTTGACCGACATCATCTTCAAGTTTGGGAAACTGAGAAAGAAGTCCTCATGCAATACTTCAATAATTTCCTAATTGAAAGATTTAACTATCAACACTACTCTTACCCAAAAATAGATTACTTTACTTTAAAGGTGTAGTCTTTCCAACCGACGTTGGTGTTGGACGAGCTTTCATGG
>APFE031682539.1:128803-154546 GCA_000404065.3 Pinus taeda | reverse complement strand
TGATGTCATCTTAGGGGATAACAGAAAAGCTAGAATCATTGGTCACAGAAAAGTCAAGTTGAACTTGCAAGGTGGAAGGATTAGAACACTTTTGGGAGTTATGCATATTCCTGCATTAGCCAGAAATCTGATTACTATAAGCAAGTTGGATGATGGAGGTGTAAAAATAGTGTTCGAGAAAGATACCTGAAAGATGGTTCAGGGAGAACTGGTACTGATATGGGGTGTTGGGATTGGAACTATGTATAAGATGAAAGGTAGCACTATTATTGATGGGTACAATGGTTCTGTGGTTTTTGAAAGTCAAGTAGAAAATATAGTGGTCTCTGGAGAAAAGACCATGCTATGGCATCAAAGGTTCGGACATACTGGAGAGATGAGATTTTGAATACTTCATGGTAAATGTATGGTAGAAGGTATGTCTAATAGTTCTCTGGATTTTTATTTATGTGAAAATTGTGTATATGGGAAGCAGAATCGCGCGAGTTTCCCCTCTAGTGGTAAGAGGGCGAAACATATATTAGATCTTGTGCACACTGATGTGTTTGGACCTGTGTCAGTTCCATCACTAGGTAAGTCTATGTACTATGTATCATTTATAGATGACTTCTCAAGGAATACATGGATATATTTCATCAAGAAGAATTATGAAGTCTTTGACAGGTTTAAATAATTTAAGGCTCTGGTGGAAAACTAGATAAGGAAGAAGATAAAGGTGTTGAGGACAGAAAGTGGTGGATAGTTTTGCAAGAAGGAATTTGAAGAGTTATGTAAGAAGCATTTTATAGCATAGCATAAGGCTACTCCATACACACCTAAGAAAAATGGAGTTGCAGAAAGAATGAACAAGACATTGATGGAAAGGGCAAGAAGCATACTCAATGGTGTCAGATTAGGACATGAATTCTAGGCAGAGGTAGTGGAGACTGCAGGTTACCTGGTCAACATATCACCTTCATCAACGTTGGAGGATAAGACTCCACAAGAGGTATGGACTGGTAAGAAACCCTCTCTTTCACATCTGAGGGTGTTTGGATGTGATGCATATGCACATGTTCCAGAGGATAAAAGAACAAAGTTGGATAGTAAATCTTAAAAGTGCATCTTTATTAGGTATAAGGATGGTTTAAAAGGTTATAAGCTTTGGAACCCAATAATAAGGAAGGTTGTGTACAGATGAGATGTAGTGTTTAGAGAGGTGAAATACGTTATTAAACATGAAGTCCTACCAAAGGAACTTAAAAAGATAGAGTTTGAGCTAAAGGAAGAAAAATTAGACTCTACAACAGAGGAGGAATCAGAAAATGAAGAGCCACAAACTCCGTTTGTGAGAAGATCAGTTCGAGAAAGAAGGCAGCCAGAAAGGTGTAGTCCATCTGCTTTCTGTTCAAATTTTTCTTTATCTATTATTGATGATGATCCCAGAATTGTGAAGGAAGCAGTAGATTCATAGGATGGAAAACTCTGGAAGGAGGCCATGGTTGATGAAATGGAATATTTACACAAAAAGGTTATTCCCAGGTGCTGGGAATTGATTTTGGTGATATTTTTCTCCTGTTGCCAAGGTAGCTTCTATTATATTACTTTTATTTGTTGTTGCTGCTTTTTATTTTGAGGTAGAATAGATGGATGTGAAGACAACATTTCTTCACAGGGATCTGGAAGAAGATATCTACATGAAGCAACTTGAAGAGTTTGTGGTGAAGGGAAAGAAAGAATTGGTATGCAAGTTAAAAAAGTCTTTGTATGCGTTAAAGCAATCACCAAGGATGTGGTATAAGAAATTTATACATTTATAAGGGGAATTGGCTTCACTAGAAGAAAAAAAAATCACTGTGTGTATTTTAAATTAATTAGTGACCGTGTTATTTATCTGGTCTTGTATGTGGATGATATATTGTTGGTTGGAAATGAAAAATAAATTATCCAGGATTTGAAGACCAAATTGTCCTCCAAATTCAACATGAAAGATCTTGGTGCTGCAAAGTATATTTTGGGCATGGAAATTAAACGAGATCGGGCAAAGAGGAAACTCTGGTTAAACCAGAGGAAGTATGTTGAGACAATACTGTAGAGGTTTAATATGCAGGATAGTAAACCAGTGAAGGTTCCTATTCCTATAGGTGTAAAGTTATCTATTGAACAGTATCCCATGACACAGAAATAGTAAGAGGGCATGTCCCATGTTCCATATGTAAGTGGAGACGGTAGCCTAATGTATGCGATGGTCTATACTAGACCAGACATTACACATGCAATGGGAGTATTGTGTAGGTTTATGTCAAAACTAGGGAAGGCGCATTGGACAATAGTGAAGTGGGTTTTCAGATATTTGCATAGCACTAGTGATTATGCTTTATACTACAAAGGAAGACCGGGATTGGACAGAGTTTTGGACTTTTGTGGCTTTGTTGATGTATGTTGGGCTGGAGATCTGGATCAGAGAAGATCTACAAAGTGGGTATGTGTTTAACCTATTTGGAGGTGCAGTCAGTTGGATGATTAAGAGACAATGTGCAGTGGCACTGTCAACTACAATGGCATAATACATTGCAGCCACACATGCAAGCAAGGAATAAGTTTGGGTGCAGAGATGGTGTTCAAGTATGGTGTTAGTAAAGTGAGCTAGAAGGATAGACTGTGACATCCAAAGTACAATTTAGTTGGCAAAGAACCCTGATTATCATTCAAAGACAAAGCACATTGATGTTTAGTATCACTTTGTGAGCGATATGGCAGAGAAAAAGGTGTTGCTAGCAAATGTGGACACTTTGAAGAATATTGCAAATGCATTGACAAATTTAGTGAGCACTGAGAAGTTCTATTGTTGTAGAGAAACAATGGGCATTGCAGGGCTGTATCAATGACTAAGCTCTCCTGTGGAAAGAAAACAACAAGTGGGAGAATGTTGGGTTGTGTTATATTCTTTCCAGGACTAGCCCCAATAGTGAAGCTAGGGGGTTAGAGGAGGGAGATAGCCCACCTCTACGGGGTCCAGTGTAGCATTTTGGGATTTTTTTTTTGGACCCTATATTAGGTGGATGAACCTACCTATGGTTTTTTGCATGGATTTTTCACATGCTTTTGGGCGCGATGGTTTTTGATCCATGGTATTTTGTAGATCCGGTCAAGGGAACTATGGTTATGTTCTAATCCAGGGTTAATGGATTGGGGTTTATGGATACTTCAGCATGTATATCTATATCTAATATATATATATATATATAATAATTATATATATATTAGATTGTAACATTGAAAAAAACATAATGAAAAATCAATCTGGTAGTCCCGTTTTGGGATCCAAGGGAAAATCTGTGTATATTTGTTTTATGTGTTATGCTCTCACCATTGTTTTTTTTATTTTAGAATTCATATGCAGGTAATTTTTGTATGGGGCTAAAACCTAAATTTTATATCATCAGTTTTTTGTCTTCAAGGGGATGCCTTTAATGCTGAGGGGTTTTCCTCGAGCTTGTGGTAGAGTCTATTTAGTAGGGGATCTACGGGATCAATTATTGTGGTGAAAGAAGATGGCAAGCAGTAGAAAGATAGAGATCAAGAAATTTAATAGTAAGATTTTTGAGTTGTGGAAACTCAAGATGGAGGATCTATTGGTGGATAATGATCAGTCGATCATAGTAGATCTAGGTACTAAACCAACGATAATGTCCGATGAAGATGGGAAGAATTTGGATTAGAAGGGAAAAAGCACAATACAATTTTGTGTCTCGGATTATATATTGTTGAATGTATTAGGGGAAGCTACGACGAAGGATTTATGGGACAAGTTAGCCACTTTGTACCAATCTAAGTCTTTGGTGAATAAATTGTTCCTACAGAAAAACCTATATAACCTAACGATGAAGGATGGAGACTCGGTGACAAAGAATCTAAACGAATTTAGTATTGTGATAAGCCAGTTATTATCTGTATTAAAATTTTAGAGGAAGATAAGTGCATTAGTTTGTTGTGTTCTCTACCGGATTCGTGGGATAGTCTGGTTGTTGCAATAGGTAGCAATGCAACTGCCTTACAGTTTGATGAAATAGTCTCATCCTTGTTGATGGAGGAGATGAGACAGAAAAATATGGAGAGAAAAAATGGTGATGCCTTGTATGTATGAGGACAGTCCCATAACAAAAACAAAAATAAGTCCTCGAGTGGGATATCTAAATCCAGGGGGAGATCTAAATCTCGAGGAAAATGTGTAAAGGTGTGCTACTAATGCGGAAAGGAAGCACACTAAAAAAGGGACTGTAAATATAAAGCTCTTGAGAAAGTAAAGGGATCTAATGATGCTCCTTTTACAGAGGTGAAAACCACCTCAGATGAAGTTGGGTATGTGTACTTGGCTTCTTTTTCAAGTACACATGTATATCATGAGTCATGGCTAATTAACTCAGGTGAGCCATTTCACTTCACTCCCCATAGAGAGTGGTTCTACGAGTATGATAAATATGATGGTGGTGATGTCTTCTTAGGGGATCACAGGAAGGCCAGAATCATTGGTCGCAGAAAAGTCAAGTTTACCTTGCAAGGTGGAAGGATTAGAAAACTTCCTCGTGTTCTACATATTCCTACATTAGCCAGAAATCTAATTTTTGTGAGCAAGTTGGATGATGTTGGTGTAAAAACAGTGTTCGAGAATGATACCTGCAAGATGGTGTTGGGCACGGGATCCCTCAAGGGAATTTTTGGGGCTTAAAGCCCAGATTTTTACTAAATCTAATGTAAAGACTCCGCGTTTTGTGGGCGCGGAGTGCGAACTTGTAAATGAATCATAGGGTTGTCTGCCCTCATCTTTATCAATGTAATGTTGGCTTTAGATATCTACCCTTATCAATGTAATGTTGGCTTTAGATATCTACCCATGGTCCATGGACCATGGGATTGTATAAATAGAGCGAGGCTCTAAGTTGTAAATCATTGAATCAATTGATGAATGAAGGACGAAGAATTGAGTCTTATCTAAGTGTAGTGTGGAGTCTTGGGTCATAAAGTAGGAGTAGGCTCTACAACTGAGTGCATAGAGGCCTAGTAGTCTGCAACTGAGTGCGCAGACCCCTGCAGCTGAGTGCGCAGGATGTGTCGAGTCTATAACCTTTGGAGAAGTAATAAAGAGAAGTTTCATATCATTTTTGTGTATCTATTTCCTATTTTGGGCATTGAATGTATTGGGTATGAATTGCAATTTCACTGCATATATGGTGTGCGAAATTATATGATTGTGTTGTTTAAGTAAATATAAGATAAAGTATTCGTTTACACAAAGCTAACTAACATTTATAAGAAGATAAGTAAGATTCGTGGTGTATCCTGGGGAAATAGAGCAAATGGTTGCCTTAGCAGTGCGAAAGCACCTCAGCCCTTGGTTAGGGCTATGGGAAGGCAATCATAACAGATCATGAAGGCTTCGCAGGCCAGGGCAGTGCACAAAGCAACCTGCATGAAGCCATTCATAGTTGGACTAAATCGACCCCTCAGACATCTCAAGGGTGCAAAAACTTGGTTTCAGTATCCCCCCATACTGCTTCGGGGAAGACCTCAGTCCGCTCTCCATAGGCTATTACTGAAAGGGCCAATAGTGTAGGGATTTGTTTGGCTAATTAACTCTAAACCTAGGTTAGGCCCCATCAAGCCAACAAATGGTTCTGTTGCCAGGTGTCCCCTAGAAACCCACTACGAACTAAACTAACCATGGAAGAAAAGGGGAAAGAGGTTAATATGGAAATTGATGAGGAGGAGGAAGACCTTGAGGACATCCTAATAGAAGAGGAGGAAGATAAAGACATGGAGGTGGAAACCGAGGGCGTGCACCCTCTAAACAAGTTGCATGCATATGTTCCTCCGCAGAAGGGGAAGGCAAAGGTGCCTAAGGACCTAGATGAGAGCAAGATCTCTCTGCAAACTCCGCTGCTACCCGATGATATCATTTTTTAAGGAGCGTACTTGGGACAGGTGCTAGGTTTCATGTTTGAAGATTGGGATCTCATGGACCACGAGAAATTCCCACACTTGGCAACCGTACAGCTCATGAGGCCGAAGAAAAGCACTGCGGAGGGAGTCATATAGTTGGAGCCACAAAAGTAGTTATACGGAGTAGATGACAGGACTATGCATAGGAGCAATGGGTCACAAGGTCCACGACAGCGCAAGGGTAGCTGCGGTGCCGCGCAGGTTGGCTGGAAAGTGACCATTATAGTCACTATTCACGATGTGATGCTTGGTTTGAGACAAAATGGACCGAGCAGTAGGCATTTAAGGCAAGATTTATGGGCTAGATTTGGGAAAATATGCCACCAAGGGAGCATTAATGGACCAGATTTGGGGGGAACAGTCGAATTTGCATTCAAAAGGCTCTATAAATTGCAAAGGGCTGCTCAACAAACAACACTTAACCATTTGAGAATTGAGCTATCATGCACCCAGAGATTTCTAAACCCAGACCTGTTTGACTTGTTGGGGTTGAAGGTGTTGCTTGAGCACCTACCTGAGTAGTTGAGAGATTTGTGGAACAACAAGATTGCAGCGTCTGAAGAAGCCAGGGATATCAAGGAGATGATCGCTAAAGAGGCTGTGCAGGCCATGATAATAGGAGATTCCCATGAGAGCACCAGGATAGTCGCAGAAATCCCTAAATCACCACACATGCCGAGACCCAAGAAAGATAAGTAGCCCATGGTTCCGATGCGCATGTCCCCTAGAAAACTGATACAAACTAAACTGACCATGGAAGAGAAGGGGAAAGCAGTTAATCTAGAAACAGATGAGGAGGAGGAAGACCTTGAGGACATCTTGATAGAAGAGGAGGAAGACGACAACATGGAGGTGGAAACCGAGGGCGCAGACCCTCTAACCAAGCTGCCCATGTATGTTCCTCCGCAGAAGGGGAAGGCAAAGGTGCCTAAGGACCTAGATGAGAGCAAGAGCTCTCTACAAACTCCGCTGCTACCCTATCATATCATTTTTGAAGGAGCACACTTGGGATGGGTGCCGGGTCTCAAGTTTGAATATTGAGATCTCACGGACCACGCGAAATTCCCACACTTGGCAACCATGCAACTTATGAGGTCAAAGAAAAACACTGCGGTGGGAGTCATATATTTGGAGCCAAACAAGTGGTTGCGTGGAGTAGAGAAAGTAGGGTTGTTAAACCTGCTCTGGGTGCCGCATTACCATCACTCCCCAATAACTATCTTTGTCATCAGGCAGCTGCTCTACCTGGTGCATGATGGGTGCTTGTGGCTGGAGGAGCCCATCCCCATCATGGACTAGCTAATTCATAGAATTACCTAACTCCCTTGTAAGGGGGAGGACCAAGGGGATATTTTGGAGGGTAAGAGCAATGACTTGGCCATCATAGAGGCCATGAAGGAAAAATTCATGATGGAGAAAAATAAGAGAGGGTATGTGATATCTAGTATCAATAATAAGATAGTCACATTTTCCACCCAGATACTGGCTAGCAAGGTTATGCGGAAGTGCCATGTGGATGAGGTTCCCGCGCCGGTGATAGCACTTATCGTGTAGTGCACGGAGGGTGTACAATTTAACTGGTTAGAGTACTTGTGCAAAGAGTTCCTAGAGAATTGTTGCGAGGCATAGGAATAGGGGAAGAGCTTCCACTATGCATGGATTTTGCTGTCCATAGTGCTAGTGGCTTGGGAATTACTTGAGGATAGCTAGTTCCACAATTGCCTGGGATCTTTTAGAGGCAGCTAAAGAGTGTGCTTCAGTGTGGGCAACTAAATATGTGCAGAGGATCCGAGACAGTAAGATATTCTGGGTGTTCATGGAGATGAACGTCAGAATGGGGATTAACTGTAAGCCACAGTTATCACCAACTGTCTATAATAGTCTACAAAGCTTTGTAGAGTTCAAGGCGGACTTCCATCATGTGTATATTAGGGCATGCAAGTACCCCGCGAAGAAGTGGAAGGAGCTCCCATACTTGGCCATGGACAATTTCATATTCTCCGTACTTAAGTCGTGGCTGTCAGAGTGGCGCACTCCAACCATCTCCATGTTGGAAACGGAGAAATCGGCTACACAAAGGAAGAAGGAAGAAGAAAAACTACGAATGACATAGTTAGCAGACAAGAGAAGAAAAGAGGCAGTAGCAGAAAAGGCACAAGAGGAGTGGGATGCTGCAAAGGCAGCAGCAGAACAGTAGAAGGCAACTACAAAACAACAACATACAACAGAGAAGGAGTGTGAGGGCCATAAGTCACCGTCACCTAAGGAAGAGCCTAAGACAGAGGAAGGTGGCATGGACCCACAGAAAATGTCTACATAGTTGAAGAGCCAGTGCCCAAGAGAGCAGATGGGGTCGCAGAAGAAGTCAAAAGCCTCCAAGACTTCTTTCGACCCGATCACCCTCACTGACAGGGATGTGCATGACATAGGGGAAACAGTGCGCGACGTCACCATAAAAGACCTCCAATAGTTCGCGGAGGAAAATTAGATGGCATTGGGGGCCCTTCGGGCATCGGAAATGATGCACGCCAGCCTCGTAGTAGGAACAACCGTAGCTAAGGAAATGATGCATGCCCGCATGACCAATACTATAGTGCTATAGGAGGGGGCACTAGTTACAGAAAATGAGGTCGACAGGCCTATGGTAAGTGCACTAAAATGATTGGGGATCAACATGGTTGCGCTCCCTCAGGAGATGCTCTATGTTCTGTAGGACGAAGTAACTACAGAAATGAGCGCTAGGGAGGGCTGCATGCTACAAGTGTTGAGTGAACAACGAATTAACATGGAAAAAATAAGCCTACAGTGCGATGAGGTTGTAACACAGAATAGGTAGCTAGTGCAGGTGGTTGAAGAGGCCTAACAAATGGTCCCTGAGTTGGCCATCCTAGTTGTTGTCACAAAACCTGTACTAAGGGCTGCAACCTAGTGAGATCTTATGCAACTGTTTCAGACCAGGCTTTAGACCAAAGATTAGCCTCCTTGGTCAGAGAGGGCTCTCTCACAAACTTTTGATAAGAATTAATCACAACAACAGAGGGCTAACTCTTCACACACTTATGAAAATAAAGCTGGTTGGACACACATCAAATTTGGTCTTCATTGGGCTATGGAGTCTCACACACTTAGTAAACAAAAGCCAGTCATCTCATGGAAGTCAAGGCTCTTTGCATTAATTGTTCAAACATACTTCACAAGAACCACAGCTTGCCAAACACACAGGAAGTCAGAGCATAAGATATGAATTCTGAGTGATTGTGTTATAACAAGGCTGTACAAGAACATTAACACAGACTACAGCTTGCCAAACATACAGGAAGTCAGAGCATTAGAAATGAATTCTGAGTGATTATGTTATAACAAGACTGTACAAGAACATTAAGAAAATAAAACACCATTACATTTGGACAATACAATCCATTGAGAATCTTGAGAAGAAATAACAGCTGTTTTACTATTACTGTAATAAGTCTGTACATACACCAATATGAGAACTCAGTTTTTTTATAAAAGTCTCCAACCTCTATTACATCCTAGTTTTCACCATATATAGGAAAACCCAAAACTATCCCTATCTTGAGTCTCCTCAACAAGCATGAAGGGAGAACTCGATGATCTATCTTTAATGAACCTTATCTATTTCTAAATCAACTTATTAATTACAAAAGTGCTGAGCTATGATTACATAAAGTCCTAATCAAACTAAAACACTAATTCCTTTCTCCTCGTAATATGATTCTTCTTGGATACTGGACAGCTGTATGATTTCTGTTATGGCTAAGATATGTTAAGGGAACATTCACCGAGCAAGCTGGTCTCGGATGCTAGCTGTATAGACAGCTTATTAATTGATAAAAATGATCACCCTATATCCACGGTCCCCTGTCTTCTACCATCTTTCGAAAACTAAGCAACATGACCCAGTTCTTTAATACCCCACAGAATGGAACATTGCCACGTGTTGGATATGTTGTAGGTTGTGGTGATGGACAGGTGTGCCATTTCAAAAAACTCCCGCTCATGAACTCAACTGTCTGTCTGCGTTATTTTTAAAAACATCATCTACAGCAGTTTCGTAGCACGCTACGAAACTGCTATTTTATTTAAACAGTTTGCTTGTTTTTTGACCCGAGATCTTTATCACCCAAACATCTTATTGCCAGAATCTGGATAATCGTGAGACTCCTCACCTCTACAATATAATCCATTGAGAATCTTGAGAAGAAACAACAGCTGTTTTTCTATTACTGTAATAAGAAACTGTACATACACCAATATGAGAACTCAGTCTTTTTTATAAAAGTCTCCAACCAACATTACATCCTAGTTTTCACCATATATAGGAAAACCCAAAACTATCCCTATCTTGAGTCTCCTCAACAAGCATGAAGGGAGAACTCGATGATCTATCATTAATGAACCTTATCTATTTCTAAATCAACTTATTAATTACAAAAGTGCTGAGCTATGATTACATAAAGTCCTAATCAAACTAAAACACTAATTCCTTTCTCCTCGTAATATGATTCTTCCTGATCTCTGACACCTATCCCTTTTGATATGGCTGAGCTGGATGTCTTTAGTACTCCATATCGACCTTGTACGCCAACTCTTTTAACTGCTCAGTCATGCTGGAGATATCCCTTGCTTCTCGGTCCTAATTTTCCTTAATTTGCTCTGATATATAACCGCATGTTTGAAGCCTTTAATAACCCCTGGTATGTACTGTTGCCATGTTGCTGATGTGCTGTAGGCAGGATTGATTGACATGTGTCTCTCTTTTCAAAAATAATTTCCCGCTCATGATATCAAACAGCTGCTCTGCATTTAAAATCATCATCTACAGCAGTTTCGTAGCGCGCTACGAAACTGCTGTGTGAATTAAAAACACAGTCTTCCATTGTCTAAGTCCAGGGCAATAATCCTCAGTTATGGTACTAAAAGTTTCCCTCACAAATGTACAGTCCTGCAAATTCACGAGGAAAGGCGTGTAGTGATACAAACCATAGCTGATATTGACTGCTAGTACTAATTGTTTGTAAATATCCGGGGATATCCGACCAATTGTTGCACATATTCCAGATGATGAAACTGTGCATGTACAGTTTTCCCAGACCTGTGTTGCATTTGTGAGGTCAACTTCTCCAGCATTGCATTGCCGATCATCCAGCCGACCAGTGTAAGGATTGCAAAGTGAAGGCACTAGAGGACCAGATTGATTATAATAAAGAGGGCCAGTATTTGGCGGAAAGTTACTATTAGCAACAATACTTAGCACCTTGTTCACAACTGTTACCACTTTACTGGTTATTGTTTTGCTCTGATGTAATGGTGTTTTATTTTCTTAATGTTCTTGTACAGTCTTGTTATAACATAATCACTCAGAATTCATTTCTAATGCTCTGACTTCCTGTATGTTTGGCAAGCTGTAGTCTGTGTTAATGTTCTTGTACAGCCTTGTTATAACACAATCACTCAGAATTCATATCTTATGCTCTGACTTCCTATGTGTTTGGCAAGTTGTGGTTCTTGTGAAGTATGTTTGAACAATTAATGCAAAGAGCCTTGACTTCCATGAGATGACTGGCTTTTGTTTACTAAGTGTGTGAGACTCCATAGCCCAATGAAGACCAAATTTGATGTGTGTCCAACCAGCTTTATTTTCGTAAGTGTGTGAAGAGTTAGCCCTCTGTTGTTGTGATTAATTCTTATCAAAAGTTTGTGAGAGAGCTCTCTTTGACCAAGGAGGCTAATCTTTGGTCTAAAGCCTGGTTTGAAACAGTTGCATAAGATCTCACTAGGTTGCAGCCCTTAGTACAGGTTTTGTGACAACACTAGTAGAGGCACCAGCAAAGGTGCACATCCAGAGGTTAGTAGCAGGGGTGCATGAGGCGTGAGAAGAAATGGCTAAGGTTCAACTAGAGTTGAACCTTCAGATAGCTATGCTATAGTTTAAGGTGCAACCTTCAACTCCACCAGAGGTGAGGGAACAGCATGCCAACACCATCACAACGAGAACAGAGGAGATCAACAATGCAATGAAGGACTGCGCCAAACTTTTGGAAGAGTAGTTCGAGGTCCTCACCACTCTGCAGGAGGACCCTAACATACAGTTCTTATAAATAGAGGCGCGTAAGCTACAACAAAGAGATGATGATAAAAAGGGACTGCGCAGATGGTGGCCCTTACATAGAGGCTCGCACAGATGCAACCGGAAAAAGCGCTCAAAGAGCAGGTAGACATGGTGTGACATAAGGAAATGGTGTTGAAGGCATGCCTCCAACCATGGATCGATGAGGTCTTCATCATTATAGCATCGATTGAAGCCATTCTCGTGCAGATGCAGGGAACACAGCAACAAATGTAGGGAAGCAGTTCAGATACAACGCTCTCTAAATAATACGTGCAGGGGGTACAACAGGCAACTTCTCGGTGTGTTGCCAATCTTGTAGCAGTTTGGGCAGAGTTGGGAGGTCTCCACGTGAAGATCTCTGCATCGAGAGAGTGAATCGACGGCGAGTCACGATGTTTGTGTTGGGGGGCTGTTGGGTGCGGGATCCCCCAAGGGAATTTTTAGGGCTTAAAGCCCAGATTTTGACTAAATCTGATGTAAAGACTCCGCGTTTTGTGGGCGTAGAGTGTGAACTTGTAAATGAGTCATAGAGTTGTCTACCCTCATTTTTGTAAATGTAATGTCGGCATTAGAGATCTACCCATGGTCCATAGACCATGGGATCGTATAAATAGAGCGAGGCTCTAAGTTTTAAATCACTGAATCAATTAATGAATGAAGGATGAAGAATTGAGTCTTATCTAAGTGTAGTGTTGAGTCTTGGGTCGTAGAGTAGGAGTAGGCTCTGCAGCTGAGTGCGCAGAGGCCTAGTAATCCCCAGTTGAATGTGCGGACCCCTGTAGCTGAGTGCGCAGGACAAGTCGAGTTTGTAACCTTTGGAGAAGTAATAAAGAGAATTTTCATATCATTTCTGTGTATCTTTTTACTGTTTTGTGCATTGACTGTATTGGGTATAAATTCCAATTTCACTACTTATATGGTGCACAAAATTATATGATTATGTTGATTAAGTAAATATAAGATAAAGTATCTGTTTACACAAATTTCACTAATAGTTATAAGAAGATAAGTAAGATCTGTGGGGTAACTTGGGGAAATAGTGTGGATCATTGCCTTAGCAGCATGAAAGCACCTAAGCCCTTGGTTAGGGTTGTGAGAAGGCAATCATAACAAATCGCAAAGGCCTCATAGGTCAGGGCAGTGTGTAAAGTGACCTGCGTGAAGCCATTTACAGTTGGACTAAATCGACCCCTCAGACATCTCAAGGGTGCGTAAACTTGGTTCCAGCATCCCCCCATACTGCTTCGGGTGAGACCTCAGTCTGCGCTCCATGGCATGTTGCCAAAAGGGCCAATAGTGTAGGAATTTGTTTGGATAATTAACTATGAACCTAGATCAGACCCCATCAAGCCAACAGATGGCTCGGGGAGCACTGGTATTAATGTAGGGAGTTCGGATTCGGACTCTATACAAGATGCAAGGTAGCACTATTATTGATGGGTGCAACAGTTCTGTGGTTCCTGAAAGTGGAGCAGAAAATCTAGTGGTCTCCGGATAAAATACCATGCTATGGCATCAAAGGCTTGGACATAATGGAGAGAAGGGCCTTTGAATACTTCATGGTAAAGGTATGGTAGAAGGAATGTCTAAGAGCTCTCTCGATTTTTATTTATGTGAAAATTTTGTATATGGGAAGCAAAATCGAGTGAGTTTCCGCCCTTGTCGTAAGAGGGTGAAACATATGTTAGAGGTTGTGCACAGTGATGTATTTGGACCTATGTCGGTTCCATCACTGGGTAATTTTGTGTACTCGGTATCATTTATAGATGTCTTCTCAAGGAATACATGGATATATTTCCTCAAGAAGAAATATAAAGTCTTTGGTTGGTTTAAAGAATTTAAGGATTTGGTGGAAAACCAGACAAAGAAGAAGATAAATGTGCTGAGTACAGATAATGGTGGAGAGTTTTACAAGAAGGAATTTGAAGAGTTATGTAAGAAGTGTGGTATAGCATGACATAAAACTCCTCCATATACACCTGAGCAAAATGGAGTTGCATAAAGAATGAACAAGATGTTGATGGAAAGCACAAGAAGCATGCTCAATGGTGTCAGGTTAAGACAAGAATTCTGGGCAGAGGTAGTAGAGACTGCATGTTACCTAGTCAAGGGATCAACTTCATCAACATTGGAGGATAATACTCCACAATAGGTATGGACTGGTAAGAAACCATCTCTTTCACATCTGAGGGTATTTGGATGTGATGCATATGTACATGTTCCAAAGTAGAAAAGAACAAAGTTGGATAGTAAATCTGAAAAGTGCATCTTTATTGGGTATAAGGATGGTTTAAAGGGTTATAAGCTTTGGAACCCAGTAACAAGGAAGGTTGTGTACATCTCAGATGTAGTGTTTAGAAAGGTGAAATATGTTATTAAGCATGAAGTCATACCAAAGGAACCTAAGAAGATAGAGTTTGAGCTAAAGGAGGAAGAATCAAAATCTATAGCAGAAGAGGAATCAGATTGTGAAGAGCCTCAAACTCCGGTTGTGAGAATATCAGTTTGAGAAAGAAGGCAACTAGAAAGGTCTAGTCCATCTTCTTTCTGTTCAAAATTTTCTTTATCTAGTACTGATGGTGATACCAGAACTGTGAAGGAAGGAGTAGATTCAGAGGATGACAAACTCTGGAAAGAGGCCACAGGTGATGAAATGAGATGTTTGCACAAAAATGAGGCTTGGGATTTGGTGGAGTTGTCAGCTAGAAGGAAACCCATTGACAACAAATGGGTTCTCAAGAAGAAGATGAATGCAGAAGGAAAGGTGGAGAAATACAAATCTTGGTTGGTAGAAAAAGGTTATTCCAAGGTGTCGAGAATTGATTTTGGTGTTATTTTTTCTTCTGTTGCCAAGGTAGCTTCTATTAGATTACTTTTATCTGTTTCTACTTCTTTTGGTTTTGAGGTAGAACAGATGGATGTGAAGACAAAATTTCTTCATGGGGATCTAGAAGAAGATATCTACATGAAGCAACCTGAAGGCTTTACAGTGAAGGGCAAGAAACAAATGGTATGCAAGTTAAAAAAAGTCTCTGTATGGGTTAAAACAGTCACCAAGGATGTGGTATCAGAAATTTTATACATTTATAAGGGGACTTGGCTTCATCAGAAGCAAAGAAAATCATTGTGTGTATTTTAAATTAATTGGTGATTGTGTTATTTATCTGTTCTTATATGTGGATGATATGTTGCTGGTTGCAAATGACAAAGAAATTATCGAGGATTTGAAGACCAAATTGTCCTCCAAATTTGAGATAAAATATCTTGGTGCTCCAAAATATATTTTGGGCATCGAAATTAAACGAGATTGGGCAAAGAGGAAGCTCTCGTTAAACCAGAGGAAGTATGTCGAGACAATACTGTAGAGGTTTAATATGCAGGATAGTAAATCGGTGAAGGTTCCTATTCTTGTAGGTGTAAAGTTATCTATTGAATAGTGTCCCAAGGCACAAGAAGAGGAAGAGGATGTGTCTTGTGTTCCATATGCAGGTGCAGTTGGTAGCCTAATGTATGTGATGGTCTGTACTAGACCAGACATTAGACATGCAGTGGAAGTATTGAGAAGCTTTATGCCAAAACCAGGGAAGGAGCATTGGATAATAGTGAAGCGGGTTTTTAGGTATTTATTTGGCACTAGTGATTATGGTTGTGCTACCAAGGAAGACCAAGATTTGACAGAGTTTTGGACATCCATGGCTTTGTTGATGTAGACTAGGGTGGAGATCAAGATTAGAGAAGATCTACAAGTGGGTATCAGTTTAACCTATTTGGAGGTGGAAAGATAGAGATCCAGAAATTTAATGGTGAAATTTTTGAGTTGTGGAAACTCAAGATGGGGGATCTGTTGGTGGATAAAGATCAGTTGACTATAGTAGATCCGAGTGCTAAACCAATGACAATGTCTGATAAAGACAGGAAGAATTTGGATCAGAAGGCAAAAATGACAATACAATTGTGTGTCTCAGATTATATATTGCTGAATGTGTTAGGGGAAGCTACGACGAAGGCTTTGTGGGACAAGTTAGCAACTTTGTACCAATCTAAGTCTCTAGTGAATAAATCGTTCCAGAGGAAAAACCTATATAACCTAAGGATGATATATGAATATGGTGAGCCCCAGTATTGTAGTGATAATGCTGCTACTCCTGGAACTCCCTTATTTAATTTTATCAACCCGGTTGTCCGCAACAAACTTGGAAGCGATGGTGTTGTATGCACAAGTACTAGCTCTTGTCGCATCTATCACTTGGTTAGCTGGCACAAGTCCGCTAGGAGCTTAAGCCAACTTCTATGAGCTCTTAGAAGAAGCTTTTTAACTGATGGATGAAAGCTAACTCAAAGGAAGCTAATCTACTTGCGGAAAGAAACTAAAATCCAAAAAGAAACGCAAACCCTAGCAAACCCTAATTCTACCAGCTAGTCCTACTGATGCAAGAAGGAAGATGCAAGCTACCGAATGAGATGCCATTGACTTCTAAGAAGATCAAATGCATGTATCTAAGTTATGTCTACAACAAAATCAGAAAGAACCATCTTTTTGTATTTTTGAATAAGTTGTTATAATTATCATGCATGTGCTTTCACTATTTTTGACTGTGCAGAGGTGGATCGGTGAGAGGAAATGCTTGGAAGAGGTCAGGAAGGTTCAGAGAGGGCCTAAGGGGTCCCTAACACCCTTCCAGAGAGTTTCACAGAGTTTGGTTATCAAGAAACCTCATTCGTGAGCTTCTACAGGAAGTCTGCGGGGGTTCTACAGGATGTTCTGGAAATTCCACAGGATGTTCTGTGATTTTCTATAAGATGTTCAGAAATGGGATTTTGGAGGGTGGATGGAGGGAAAAAGGTGGAGGAATGAGTATGGAGGTGAAATAGGGGTGTAGGGGAGTTCAAGACTTGGAGGATGGAGTTGAGGAGTGGCACAAATGGTTAGATTTGTTCAAGGAGGGATGAAACGATGTTGCACAAGAAGATGAGAATCATGGCAAAGTAAGGGAATGAGGCAAATGTAAGGTAAGGGTTCTAAGTGAAGGATGAAGTAGGTACGTTGGATGGGGTATGGGCAGGTAAGGAAGGATAATAGGTACTCTACAAGTTGTTTTTCAAACGACACAAACAAGGACTCGGAAAATCAAAGACCTATCTACGTTAGTCTATTCTAACCTAGATAACAACAAAGAAATGGAACAGAAGTTTATTTGCAATGAAATCAGATGAAATAACTATGCAACTAAGCAATCATAAACCTAAGCATGCAATAAAAACTGATATCAAGTTTGACAACTAAGAATCCAACACTAATACTTGCATGGTGAAGCAACGACAATGTTTTTGGTGGCAGCAAGGTCACCTTGGTCCCAGCTCATGATTCCACTGAGGGAGAGGTGAGATCCAAGGTGCTTGATGGCCTTTTTCTAAAGATCTTCCCTATTATTGACTTATCAAACAAATATGAACATGAAAATCTATTTTAATTATCAAAATAAATCTAAGTAACAAAACAAGATTTAAATCTAAATCGCAGATTTTATTCTAAGAATGTAGCAAAGACACATAAAGGTAAACAAAGGAGGTACTGGGCACTTGAGATGAGCCCAAACCCAATAGCTATAGCCTCCTAAGAGATATTAGAGCTGGTGCAAATCTGGATTCATCTTTATTGATCAAAAGAATAGTTACATTTCGAAACTGTCCACAAGGAAAACTTGAAAATGTGATAAAATGGAGAGCTAAACTACTGCTTAAAAAAGGACTAGAAACCAAACTACAAACTAGCTAACTTCTGCCTACAAAGTGACTAACTACTAGCTAACCAAAATGAGGCCCTAAGCCCTCTTATTTACACAAATTGAGGACCCCAACAGTCCTCCTAAACTTTAGGGACTCGGCTGCCCAAAACTTGCAGTTAACAACAATCCTACTTTGACTTGCTTGGCTTGCCCTTGTGATAATCAATTTGGTGGCCCTTGAAACTCCGAGATAATGTGGAGAATTCGAGGTAAGGGCCCATAAACGAAGGGGACAGCTTCCTACAAATCCTCTCCACGAATTTGGCTGCCAAGTGCTCATTTAAACCTTTGATTTTGTCTCCAAATTGACCAAAAAAACTACACAAAGCACACATTAGACTTGTTGGCATAATGACTAACCCAATTCACTCTATTAGCATAAATATAATCAAAAAAATGCAATAAAATAATGAGAATGGTGGATTAAATCGAATTAGGAGGTTGAATGAGCCCATATAATTATCCATTTTTGGGGCTCATCATCACCCCCCTGCTGAAAGTGTTGCTCATCCTCTGAGGAACCAATCTATCTCTTCATATTTGATGGCCCTGGTGGCCTCCCTGTCATGCCAAGATTTTGAAGTGATGTCCACTTCTAGGTCATGAAACCATGATTTTCTTCCTACTTCTTCCCACTGCCTATGCTCCTTTTCCTAGACAATTCTCAGCTTTCTGTAGAACTGTCTCAGCATCCTGTAGAGAGGCCTTTGTGTCCAACATTTTCATTCTTTCTCTCTAGGTGGATGTATTCGGGCTTCCCCATTCATAGCTAATGGATATATTTGAAGGAGGCTCCTCCTTTTGTTTAGCTTTTGTGTCCTTAATGACAATTTTCTCCTTTGACTGTGGTTTGGGTCTGCCCACTTTTATTTGTGTGCTCCTTTTTCACTTTAAAGTACATGGAGGTTTGCCTCTTTCTCTTCCTTTTTGGTCTTGGAGGTGTGCTAATGGTGGCAAGCATCGCTGCTACCTCCCTGGCAAAAATATCAGGTGATTTTCCCTTTTTGTTCCTTTGTTTCTAGACTTCCTGTAGAAAGTCCTGTGCTGACTGTTTTCTGTCTTCCTGTAGAAACTGTTTTCTGGCTTCCTGTAGAAACTGTTTTCTGGCTTCCTGTAGAAACTGTCTTCATTGTTTCGGTCTGCTTGGCTGGGGGTGTCTTTCATTTTAATTGTGGTGTGGTTGCCTTGGTTGTGACAACTCCCATTTGGGCTTTCTTGGCCTTTTTTCCAACCTTTTTTCCTTTTTCACCCTCTCTGGTTTTGCTGTTGTCTCCTTTTCTGTCTCATGCTCAGCGGTCATGTCAAATTCCTCTTTCTCCTTCTGTTCTTCCTCTGTTTTGCCCTCTGTTTGAATGTCTTGTGCTCCCTCATCAATGTTCTTCTCAATTTATTCAGTTGGCATGGTGTTGAGTTTGTGTTTTAACCAAAAAAGAGAAAATGCTCAAGTGGAAAAACACAGTCAATCACTGAAATAGAGGACAAATGAATTCGGTCTTTTTTGAACCCAAGAAGGAATTTTTCGTGTGCTCTTTACAACATCAAATGGCAGTAATTCCCTTGTGTTAAAACTATTGTCACCTCAAATTGGTCTGTCTGTTTATGAAAGAAAATTTTCACAGATCAGAGCATAAGGACACTAGTTTTCTCACACATTGATAGATATGTAAATTCGGGTTTTTCCGCACACAGGTTGGTCTGCTGCATGTCTTCCTTGCAAGGGAATTTTTTTATTTTCTTCCTTTTCTTTTTAAAACTGATGAGGAGATTTCGCAAGCAAAAGAAAAGAATGGGTAAACTCATTGAATCATGCAGGCAGACTTCCACCGTTCTCAATGCATAGGCATACTTTTTACTCTCATTTTTCAATTTAATGTCGTGTTCAATTCACCATTTTGCGCCAACAAATCATGCACAAAGAAGTTTCCCCGATCCTACCTCATTTTGAGCTTGAAATTCGCTGAAAATCCCAGGTTTTCTTTCTGCATGGCTGTTTTCTGTGTTTCCTGTAGAAGACTTCCTGTAGAAACGCCTGTAGAGCGCCCCTATGCCTCTGAGCGAGCCTGATACGCAGCAAAATCTCGAAGACAGGTAGAGAAACTGGTGGAGGATGACTAGTTAATCATTTTGTGCAAACTTCAGTTGAGGATGTGGCAAGTGAAAATGAACAACAGTTTGCGAGTTTCAGCCGAGCGTTCTTTAATTGTTGCGTGACTTGTGGTGAGGTGGCAAAAATGTGTGTTGGCCCATGCAGATGGCAGTGCTGTCACGAAACATCCTGTTTCCTACCTGTGATCACTCCATCAATTATGTTGAGGTTTAAACGGCCAACACTCCCTGTTGTTTTAATTTTCATGTGAGTCGACTATCCACGTATATTGCATGACTTCTGGTTGAGTGCTAGAGAAGGCAATGTTAGGTTAACCTTGCTAGATTTGTGGCTTAATCCCACCATTCCATTCATTCATGCAGTTCTTAAATTAGATTCATGCAATAGAGGAACGAGTTTTAGTCACATACCTGGAAGTCGAATGGTTGCTGTGAGGTGTTGTGGCCTTTCATTTGCTGCATGCATTGGTTTCTGTGGTTGCATGATGGCTTGGTGGTTGATTCATGTCTATTTTTTCTTGTGCAGGTATCCTCTGGCCAGATCTAGGTTGCAGGAGTTCGTTTCCACGTTCAGATCTACACCCTCAAGCTGCTGATGTTGAATTTTCACAAGACAGAAACTTGTTTTCATCATTGCTCCCGAACGATAGACTGGATCGATCTGAAACTTGCTGAGCATGTTCCTATCATCATTATACACCTCCCATAGCAAAATTGCGATCAATGGATGCACAGATTTCGAGAAAAACGAAAAATGGCTGAAGATTACAGAGATCAATTTCTCGAAAACCATGCGTCGTAATTGGCTAAAACTACTTGGGTAGGTTATTGTCACCCATATGCATCTCCCCATGAAACAGGTTTTGAAATGGATCCATAGATATGGAGAAAATGCAAAAATGGCTGAAGGTGATGGAGGCAGATTTCTTGGAAACCGTACACCGGAGTTGGTTGAAATTGCTCGAGCATGTTGCCATTGTCCCTATACAACTCCCCCTGTAATGGTTTTGCAAATGGATGCAAGGTTTTCAGGCTAGGGAAAAAACAAATTCTGTTCTATGTATTTTTTCTTCAAAGCATTCTGCAAGTTTTTGCATGGAAAGAAAAACTGAGCTTGGGTTGTGATGCAGGCATGGAGATGATGGAGGAGGAGTTTGAAGATTGTAGGAGGACTTCTGAACCCTTGAGGAAGCTAGCATGTTCGCCAAACTACCTTTTTGAAATCCATTTCCAGCCTTTTGTAATTTCTACAGGAACTTCCCGTAGAAAACACAGTTTTCATAAAAGAAGTACAATGAGGTGGAAAAAAATGATGGAGAAAGGTAGGGGATGGAAACATGGATGCTTGCAGGCCTAACCAATAGATTCCAAGCTTTGCATGCCCTTCCAAAATTGAATCTGGCTCGCCTGAAGGTTCTACAGGATGTTTCCTGTAGAAATACAGAACTTCCTGTAGAAACGTCTGTAGCTTCTTGTAGAAAAGCCTGTAGCTTCTTGTAGAAAGCCCAGAACTTCCTGTAGAAGGCCCAATTTCAACCCGAATGTGACCAAATCCTAGGAGAGGTGAGTGGCCATGGAGGGGGTGTCTGAGGGGGTGTCCTTGAGCCTGGTATGGACTCCTGTCCTCATTTTGCGCGCCCCTCTTTTCCTGCAATGTATTCCCTGCAGCCTGCAATTATTTTACAAATATTAGGCCTGATTTCTTTTTTCTCTTTTTTTTTTCCTCTTTTTTTTTGTTGAAAACAACTAGGGTGCGTCATGGAGGTTTTCACCCTAATTGCCTACCCTAGGTGCCTCCAAGGGAGGTTTTCACCGAGGGATCTTATTCTCTTTTTCTTTTTCTCTTTTTTCTTCTTTTTTCCAACACATTGACCGCCTCATGGAGGTTTTCAATCAATGATCCAATCTAAGGCGCTTCTGAGGAGGTTTTCACCTTAGGTTTTTCCTCTTATTTTTCTTTTTCTTTTTTTCTTTTTTCTCTTTTTTTCTACCCTACCCTACTTGAAAAACAAAATCATTCTCAAGTATAAGAATACTTCCAATGGAGCCATGTGCACATCGAGATTAGAGACAAAATGATGTGGAGGCTTGAAATGCATGCTTTGATAGCTATCCGAATTTCAAAGACCAAATGATCTGACTTTGAAGGGATCAAACATAGCTGAGGAAGAGAGTACCGTTGCAAGTTAGTGACCGTCTAAAACCATATCTCAATGTAGCTCTGATATCCTTGGTCCTTTTGCTGATTTGGATCATGTTCCATGTCACCTTCTACCATGACTTTCTCATCTTCCTATTTTTGCTGATCTTTCTCTTGAATACATGGAGGATTTGATGGTAACCATGAGGGAGCTTTCTCGATCTCTGATTCTGATCTCTTCTCTTCATCAAGTGCAACCCATGGTTCTTTGATATTTTCTTTTGAATCTCCTTTTTCCTTTGGTCCTTCAAAGTTGTCAATATAATCTCTGTTTTGCAACACTCTTCCTGAGCTTTGGTGAAGATCATTGAGCTCAAGAGCAGTCATTTGGACATGTTGTGCCTCAGCTTTGCAATTGGGTTGAGCTATTCTAATGTGCGTGTTTGGAAATGGTGGTATGAGTAGTTGAGTGGAGGTGTATATTTGACATGGATGTGGATGGGGTTGTGGATGAACAGGTGGTGGAGGCAAAGGAGCGGGAGGAGAGTTGTATTGGGGCCTCCACCCCTGATGAGGTGCATTCCACTGAGGCTGTGGCTGAGCATAAGAGTGAAACGAATGAGCAGCTAGTTGGGAATAACATGGATCTGTGAAGAAACAAGGAGGAGGTGTGAACCAGGAAGGATGAGCAGGGGGACCCCAAGAAGGCATGGAAGTGGCTTGATAGGGGTCATAATAGGTCTGGGACATCTATTGCATTCCCTCCTAGTAGGTTTTGGGTCCATGTGACCTCCTTTGGTTCATGAAATAGAGTGGTTCAGTGACTCTTTTGGCTCTCTGATATGCAGCTTTAAGTATAGGCAAGGAAGGGCACTGATATGTAGGATGGTATTCTTCACAGACAAAACACACTTCTATGGAGTACAATGGACTTTCATGCCTAGGATGATTTCTAGTGCACCTGGGACAAAAGATGGCCAAAACCCTCTTGGCTTCCTCTTGCTTCCTTTGGATCTGCAAGGTATCTAGTTGAATAGCAAGAAACTGCCTCACCTCGCTCTTGAAATCTTCCATCTGATTTGCAAGTTCGTTTTTGGATAAGGTCATGCTCCCAACATTTCTGCTTGTAGCCATTTGCTCCAGAGGAATGTTTTCTTCTTCTTCTTCCCTTGAGGTTCTTCAAATATTCCTTGCTGTCCACCTAAGGGTTCTTTAATCACACCCATCGAAGAAGAGAGAAGGTTGGCTGTGTGAAACAGTGGGGGTGTTGGGCAAACATTTTTCTTACTTATCTCTACTCCTACAAGGCAGGAAAGAAAATATTTTTGGTTGATTTTTGTTTTTTTCTCTACTTGTACCTGCAAAACTGAAATAGATTGAACTGCAACTAACTATCTTGTTGAAATGAAAATGCGGAATTGAAATGAAAGCAGGAAAGGACTAATCTATTTTGCTGAAATGAAATTGTAGGAATGAAATGCTAGGCTACTCTTGTGGAATTGAAATGCTAATCTACGCATGCATAAACGAAATTGTAGAATTGAAATGCTAATCTATGAAAGCAAGAAATGTCTAATCTACGTTTGCAGAAATGAAATTGCATAATGGAAATGAAGTAAACTACTTAACAGAAGGTTGTAGTAGAAAATAGAAGAAAAACAACAATTACTAATACTCTGACGCTTCCCCGGCAACGGCGCCAAAAAGAGTGGTGAGCCCCAGTATTGCAGTGATAACGTTGCAACTCCTGGAACTCTCTTCTTTAATTTTATCAACCCAGTTGTTCGTAACAAACTTGGAAGCGACGGTGCTATATGCACAAGTACTAGCTCTTGCCATAGCTGTCACTTGGTTAGCTGGAACAAGTCTGCTAGGAGCTTAATCCAACTTCTATGAGCTCTTAGAAGAAGCTTTTTAACTGATGGATGAAAGCTAACTCAAAGGAAGCTAATCTACTTGCGGAAAGAAACTGAAAGCCAAAAAGAAACGCAAACCCTAACAAACCCTAATTCTACCAGCTAGTCCTATTGATGCAAGAAGGAAGATGCAAGCTACTGAAAGAGATGCCATTACTTCTAGGAAGGTAAAATACATGTGTCTAAACTAATTCTATCTGAAGAAAACATCTTTTTGTATTTTTGATTAAGTTGTCAAAATTATCATGCATGTGCTTTCACTGCTCTTTACTGTACAGGGGTGGATCAAGGAGGAGAAATTCTTGGAAAAGGTTGGGAAGGTTCAAAGAGGGTCTAAGGAGTCCCTAACACCCTTCTAGAGAGTTTCAAAAAGTTTGGCTATCAAGAAACCTCATTTGTGAGCTTCTACAGGAAGTTTGCAGGGGTTCTACAAGATGTTCAGGAATTTCTACATGATGTTCAGAAATTTCTACAAGATGTTTAAAAATTGGATTTTAGAGTATGGGTGAGTGAGGGAGGATGCATGAATGGATGTGGAGGTAGGTTAGGGGTCTCAAGTGGGGAAGGGACTGGTGGGTGGAGTGGTGAGAAGGTGTAGAAGGCTGAATTGGCTCAAATAAGGCTGAAACAATGATTACACAAAAAGGTAGGGTTACGTAGGCAAAAGGATAGATGTGAGACTAGGAACCTAGCTAGGAGATGGAATAGATGGCTCTGATGAAGCTTAGGTGGATGAAAGAGTGGTAGAGATGCTCTGCACTGTGTACATTCAACTGAATCAACAAAGTCTTGCAAGTACCCAAAGTCCTAGCTAATCTAATCTAGCTAACAATAAAGTGAACGAACAACAGCTTTATTTGAAGGAGAACCATATATATCAACTATGCAATGAGACATTTCAGAGATTTGAACACATAACCAACTTCTGCAAATGGAAATAGTATACTAAGGATTGCATGGTAAAGCAAACTAATGTTTTTGTTTGGGACAACACGTTTACTTCAATTCCAACCCCTGATCCAATAAGGAAGAGGTGAAACCAAAAGTTTTGTTGACCCTTTTCTGGAGCTTTTTTCCCTGTTATTAAATTATCAAACAAATCTGAACATGAAAAGCTACTTTAATCATAAAAACAACCTAAATAACAAGACAATATTTAAATCTAAATAGCAGATTTTATTCTAGGAATGCAGCAATAACACATAAAAGTAAACAAAGGAGGTACTGGGCACTTGAGATGGGCCCAACCCCAAGAGCTATAGCCTCCTAAGAGAGATTTAGAGCTGGTGCAAAGCTGGATTCATCGTTATTGAGCAAGAAAAGAAGAGTTACATCAAAAACTGTCCACAAGGGAAAGCTTGAAAAGGTGCTGAAATGCAAAGCTAATCTATTGACTGAAATTGAACTACAAACTAGCTAACTTCTACCTACAAAGTGACTAACTATTGGCTAACCCAAATGAGGCCCTAAGCCTTCTTATTTATACAAATTGAAGACCCCAACAGTCCTCCTAAACTTTAGGGACTCGGCTGCCCAAAACTCGCAGTTAACAGCAGTCCTACTTGACTTGCTCGGCTGCCCTTGTGGTAATTGATTTGGTGGCCCTTGAACTCCGAGCTGATGGTGGAGAATTCGAGGTAAGGGCCCATAAATGAAGGGGACACCTTCCTAAAAATCATCTCC
>APFE031682539.1:98380-120971 GCA_000404065.3 Pinus taeda | reverse complement strand
GGTGATATAGAGAGTGGTGATTCAGATTATGATGTTGTGCTTCATGGATCCAATATGAAAATGTATGAAACGTGGTCCCTGGATGATTGTAGGCCGGCACCTACATACTGGTAAACATATTGGCCAGTACAAGAGCCAGGGGTTTGTTGCTCCCTTCCAGGAGCAGCTGGAAAATGAGTGAAGGTTGGAGCCTTCAGTAGGCCATCGCCTATGTACTAGTAAATGGAATGGCTAGTACAAGAGCTAAGAAGGTTGTAGGCTTCTGCAGGTAGAAGCCTGCGTACTGGTAAAGGACTGCACCAGTACATTGTAAAAGAAGTTTCTTATTAAAGGAAGATAGAAACAATTTGCAGCAGGTGGTTTTCACCCACATTGGATTTCCACCTTATATCATGGTGTTCATGTGTGCTCTTTATGTGTGATGATCCATTCTATTTACTGTTCATATGGTTAATAATGTTCTGATGCATTCACTGAAGATGAACTAACTAAATCATAAAGGTTACTGGATGTACGCTAGTTGCTTCTAACACAGTCGCGTATATACGCGGGTATCCTTAACTGAAGTAGTGTATATAAATCTGAGTATGAAAATGAAAAAGTATCTGATTTGCTAATATTGATTCACCCCCCCCCCTCTCTCAACATTATTTCCAACAATTGGTATCAGAGCAAGTCCTTTGGTAGAAGCTTGATCGCTTGAAGGAGATCCATAGAACAATGGGAAAGAAAGCGCGTCAAAAGAAGAAGACAGCTTAAAGGAACAATGACAGCCTGCCGATGAGTGGAAGAAAATATTCAAATCCTGAATCACCTCATGTTGAAGATGGACAAGCAAATGAAGCATCAGATAAAATCATAGATTAAGAAGATCTACCTAGAAAAATGGAGAGTGCCCTCAAAGAAGAAATCATTAGTTTAAAAGCTCAGCTGGAATGTGCCTCCAGAGTTCGACATATGCTGCAGGTGCTGAATGAAGAGCAAGAAAATGAGATTATCAAATTAAGGCAACAAGTGGAAGAAAGAAGGAAGCCTGAAGAAATATTGAAGAAGAAATGCATGGAAAAGGAAGAACAACATCAGGTTGAGGTAAATATCTTGGAAGATAAATTATAAGAAAAGGATAAAGTATTACGATTTCAAGATAGTACAAAGATTTTGGATGATATTCTTAGTAGTCAACGGTCTCCTGCTATCAAAACTGGTCTTGGTTTTCATGAATCTATTGAAGGTGAATCTAGTTCACAAAGTAAGACAAGGAACTCTAATGCAAAATCTGAAATCCCCAACAAGAAGATGAGAGGTCAATCCCATCAGCAACCAAGGAAAGAAATTCCTCAAAGAAAACCTTTTGCTCCTAATTATGGAAGTGATAGATGATTATTTCCTCCAATGTATAATGTTGAATGTTATGTATGTCATAATCATGGACATGTTGCAGCTAGATGCAGAAGTAGAATAGTTCAAGACCATCGCACAGAAAGATCTTCACGTTCCAGGTACTTCAAAGGATATTGTTTTTCTTGCAATATATTTGGTCACAAAGCTATTGATTGCTACAGAAGGAATAAGAAAAATGTAAGATGTTATTCATGTAACAATCTTGGACACATAGCGAAGGAATGCAGGAGAATATTGTGGACACCAAACCAAAAAAAGAAAACATCATCACAGTTGAAGATATGGAAGAAAAAGGAAGTACATCTAGAAATATGTGGCATAGCAGAGTACATAGACATGACAGATTCAGAGGAAGCTGGAAGTGTGGAACATCAGTGTTCCAAATCTAATACACGGGTTTCATGAAGACAAGTCGCGTATATACGCGAGTTATATGCTGCAGAGTCGCGTATATGATGTTCTGAAGAAAAAAAACAATATAGAAGTCTGATATGGTTCAGTTACTGTTTTGATGATGGCATGGCACAGGTTCAGGGAGAGTATACTTAAATAATTCATTGTTGGCATTTTTAATGATAAGTCTTTGGTGATGATGCTTATGTAGCTAAATGATACATCTTGCTACTTATTGTTGGTCGATCAAAAGAATGGTATTGCAGGTTATAGGTCTGGATGCTAATGACAGATGCTTATGGTATAGATCATACATGGTAGATGTTGGTCTTGATTAGATTGCTGGTCTTTGTTTTATTACCCCACTATGCATGGGATGGATGATGTAATGGTTCTTGTTGTTGAGTCATGTATATGTACTTGGTTTTCATATGTAAACAATTGGTATATCCCCACTTAGTTTGATGGATGAGTTTAAAATTCCCACTTGGTTGGGAGAATGATGTATGCATAGAGTCATGTTATGCTTTTGCAGATCTTGCATGTGCTCAGGGGGAGCATGGACAGATTGGTACATCTCGGCATATGAAAAGGGGGAGATCAATCAGAGATTTCAGCAGATACTCAAGGGGAGTATGGACAACAGATGGAGATCAAAGAAAAGAATATCTTGGTCCGCACTTTGCCCTTGATGTCAAAGGGGGAGAGTGACTTGGTGTGGTTGTTGCCATCAAGTCCAACGGGGGAGATTATTGGCATTATGATTCAAGTTTTGTCCTTGATGGAAACTCATTCAGAGGTATGATACAGGTGATGGCAACTCACTCAGAGGACAGATCATAGTGCAGCAGGTAAAGAGAGAGATATACGTAGGTTGATCGCGATGAAAGAGCGTATATACGCGGGTTATCTGAGCAAAAGGTGCGTATATGTACACACGCAGGTTCACAGAAGGAAAGCCGCGTACATGTCGGAAAACAAAGTTTTGGTCCGTGGTATTTGGTCCATGGTATTTTGGTATTGGTCCATGGTATTTGGTCCAAAGTGTTGACCCCAGGTATTGGGTCCAAGGTATTGGCTCAACATGGTTTTGGGCCATGGTATTGAGAGAAGCCTAAACATATATAAGGAGAAGATCATTAGGCCAAAGGGGGTGCAAGTGATGAATGTCTGATGAAGTGTGAGATCTAGATGCTGGTTATGGGTTGGTGATGCCTTGCTTGATCTGAACCAAGGTTGCACTCATGTGGAGGATGATGAACGATGGAATGGGATATCAAGGCTTGGAATGATTATCTTTATATGGTTTGATTATGGATAGACTAGATCTATTGACGCATTTTTATTGTATGAATGTTATGATCTGATGTCTGAAATAGCTGCAAAGTTATGAGTTAGAATTTGCAGATCTGTACGCGGGTTGTCTTTGGTAAAAGCATGTATACATGCAGGTTGGGTTCATCCAAGTAGCATATATAGTATGAAGTATGATATTTGAAGTTTCTATTCGATTTAGTTGTTGTTGCAGAGTTATGTAGGCTGTTCTGTGTTCTGGTGACTATGTTGTTTCAATGTTTCAGTATTGGGTGATACAGAGAGTGGTGATTCAGATTATGATGTTGTGCTTCATGGATCCAATATGAAGATGTATGAAATGTGGTCCCTAGATGATTGTAGGCAGGCACCTACGTACTGGTAAACATATTGGCTAGTACAAGAGCTAGGGGGTTGTAGCTCCCTTGCAGGAGTAGCTGGAAAATGAGTGAAGGTTGGAGCCTTCAGTAGGCCAGCACCTATGTACTAGTAAATGGAATGGCTAGTACAAGAGCTAAGAAGGTTGTAACCTTCTCCAGGTAGAAGCCTGCGTACTGGTGAAGGACTGCACCAGTACATTGTAAATAAGTTTCTTATTAAAGGAAGATAGAAACAAATTACAGTAGGTGGTTTTCACCCACATTGGGTTTCCACCTTATATCATGGTGTTCATCTGTGCTCTTTATGTGTGATTATCCATTCTATTTACTGTTCATATGGTTAATAATGTTCTGATTGATTCACTGAAGATGAACTAACTAAATCATAAAGGTTACTAGATGTATGCTAGTTGCTTTTAACACAGTCGCGTATATACGCGGGTATCCTTAACTGAAGTAGCATATATGAATCTGAGTATGAAAATGAAAAAGTATCTGATTTGCTAATACTGATTCACCCCCCCCTCTCAGTATTATTTCCAACAATTGGTATCAGAGTAGGTCCTTTGGTAGAAGCTTGATCGCTTGAAGGATATCTGTAGAACAATGGGAAAGAAAGCGCGTCAAAAGAAGAAGACAACTCAAAGGAACAATGACAACCTGCCGGTGAGTGGAAGCACGTATTCAGATCCTGAATCACCTCAGATTGAAGATGGACAAGCAAATGAAGCATCAGATAAAATCATAGATCAAGAAGATCTACCTAGAAAAAGGGAGAGTGCCCTCAAAGAAGAAATCATCAGTTTAAAAGCTCAGCTGGAATGTGCCTCCAGAGTTCGACATATGCTGCAGGTGCTGAATGAAGAGCAAGAAAATGAGATTCTCAAATTAAGGCAACAAGTGGAAGAAGGAAGGAAGTCTAAAGAAATCTTGAAGAAGCAATGCATGGAAAAGGAAGAACAACATCAGGTTGAGGTAAATATCTTGAAAGATAAATTAGAAGAAAAGGATAAACTATTATGATTTCAAGATAGTACTAAGATTTTGGATGATATTCTTAGTAGTCAACGGTCTCCTGCTGTCAAAACTAGTCTTGGTTTTCATGAATCTATTGAAGGTGAATCTAGTTCACAAAGTAAGACAAGGAACTCTAATGCAAAATCTGAAATCCCCAACAAGAAGATGAGAGGTCAATCCCATCAACAACTAAGGAAAGAAATTCCTCAAAGAAAATATTTTTCTCCTAATTATGGAAGTGATAGACGATTATTTCCTCTGATGTATAATGTTGAATGTTATGTATGTCATAATCATGGACATGTTGCAGCTAGATGCAGAAGTAGAATAGTTCAATACCATCGCACAGAAAGATCTTCACATTCCAGGTACTTCAAAGGATATTGTTTTTCTTGCAATGTATTTGGTCACAAAGCTGTTGATTGCTACAGAAGGAATAAGAAACATGTAAGATGTTATGCATGTAACAAGCTTGGACACATAGTGAAGGAATGTAGGAGAAGATTGTGTACACCAAACCAAAAAAAGAAAACATCATCACAGTTGAAGATATGGAAGAAAAAGGAAGTACAGCCAGAAAGATGTGGCATAGCAGAGTACATAGACATGACAGATTCAGAGGAAGCTGGAAGTGTGGAACATTGGTGTTCCAAATCTAATACGTGGGTTTCATGAAGACAAGTCACGTATATACGCGAGTTATATGCTGCAGAGTCACGCATATGATGTTTTGAAGAAAAACAACAGTACAGAAGTCTGATATGGTTCAGTTACTATTTTGATGATGGCATGGCATAGGTTCAGGGAGAGTATACTTAAATAATGCATTGTTGGCATTTCTAATGAGAAGTCTTTGGTGATGATGCTTATGTAGCTAAATGATACATCTTTCTACTTATTGTTGGTCGGTCAAAAGAATGGTATTGCAGGTTACAGGTCTAGATGCTAATGACAGATGCTTATGGTACAGATCATACATGGTAGGTGTTGGTCTTGATTAGATTGCTGGTCTTTGTTTTATTACCCCACTATGCATGGGATGGATGATGTAATGGTTCTTGTTATTGAGTCATGTATATGTACTTGGTTGTCATATGTAAACAATTGGTATATCCCCACTTATTTGGATGGATGAGTTTAAAATTCCCACTTGGTTGGGAGAACGATGTATGTATAGAGACATGTTATGCTTTTGCAGATCTTGCATGTGCTCAGGGGGAGCATGGACAAATTGGTAAATCTCGGCATATGCAAAGGGGGAGCTCAATCAAAGATTTCACCAAATACTCAAGGGGAGTATGGATAGCAGATGGAGATCAAAGAAGAGAATATCTTGGTCCGCACTTTGCCCTTGATGTCAAAGGGGGAGAGTGACTTGGTGTGGTTGTTGCCATCAAGTCCAAAGTGGGATGTTGTCATTATGATTCAAGTGTTGTCCTTGATCACAACTCATTCAGAGGTATGATACAGGTGATGGCAACTCACTCAGAGGACATATCATAGTGCAAAAGGTAAAGAGAGAGATATACGTAGGTTGACCGTGATGAAAGAGCGTATATACGCGGGTTATCTGAGAAAAAGGCGCGTATACATACACACGCAGGTTCATAGAAGGAAAGGCACGTACATGTCGGAAAACTAAGTTTTGGTCTGTGGTATTTGGTCGACGGCATTTTGGTATTGGTCCATGGTATTTGGTCCGAAGTGTTGACCCCAGGTATTGGGTCCAAGGTATTGGCTCAACATGGTTTTGGGCCATGGTATTGAGAGAAGCCTAAACCTATATAAGGAGAAGATCATTAGGCCAAAGGGGGTGCAAGTGATGAATGTTTGCTAAAGTGTGAGATCTACATGGTGGTTATGGGTTGGTGATGCCTTGCTTGACCTGAACCAAGGTTGCACTCATGTGGAGGATGATGAACGATGGAACGGGATCTCAAGGCTTGGAATGATTATCTTTATATGGTTTGATTATGGATAGACTAGATCTATTGACACATGTTTATTGTATGAATGTTATGATCTGATGTCTGAAATAGTTGCAAAGTTATGAGTTAGGATTTGCAGATCTGTACGCGGGTTGTCTTTGGTAAAAGCGTGTATACACGCAGGTTGGGTTCGTACAAGTAGCGTATACAGTATGAAGTATGATATTTGAAGTTGTTATTGGATTTAGTTGTTGTTGCAGAGTTATGTAGTCTGTTCTGTGTTCTGGTGACTGTGTTGTTTCAGTGTTTCAATATTGGGTGATACAGAGAGTGGTGATTCAGATTATGATGTTGTGCTTCATGGATCTAGTATGAAAATGTATGAAACGTGGTCCATGGATGATTGTAGGCCGGCACCTACGTACTGGTAAACATATTGGCTAGTACAAGAGCCAGGGGGTTTTAGCTCCCTTCCAGGAGCAACTGGAAAATGAGTGAAGGTTGGAGCCTTTAGTAGGCCAGCGCCTACATACTAGTAAATGGAATGGCTAGTACAAGAGCTAAGAAGGTTGTAGCCTTCTGCAGGTAGAAGCCTGCATACTAGTAAAGGACTGCACCAATACATTGTAAAAAAAATTCTTATTAAAGGAAGATAGAAACAAATTACAGCAGGTGGTTTTCACCCACATTGGGTTTCCACCTTATATCATGGTGTTCATGTGTGCTCTTTATGTGTGATGATCCATTCTATTTACTGTTCATATGGTTAATAATATTTTGATGCATTCACTGAAGATGAACTAACTAAATCATAAAGGTTACTGGATGTACACTAGTTGCTTTTAACACAGTCGCGTATATATGCGGGTATCCTTAACTGAAGTAACGTATATGAATCTGAGTATGAAAATGAAAAAGTATCTGATTTTCTAATACTGATTCACCCCCCCCCCCCCCTCTTAGTATTATTTCCCAAAAGAAGGAGCATTGGACAATAGTGAAGCGGCTTGTTAGGTATTTGTGTGGCACCAGTGATTATGGTTTGTGCTACCAAGGAAGACAAGGATTGGACAAAGTTTGGGACATTCGTGGCTTTGTTGATGTAGATTGCGGTGGAGATCTGGATCAGAGAAGATCTACAAGTGGGTATGTGTTTAACCTATTTGGAGGTGCAGTCATTTGGATGAGTAAGAGACAACATGTAGTGGCACTGTCAACTACAGAGGCAGAATACATGGCTGCCACACATGCAAGGAAGGAAGAAGTTTCCCTGCAGAGATTGTGTTCAACAATGAGGTTAGTACAACAAGATATAAGGATAGACTATGACAACCAAAGTGAAATTTTCTTCGCAAAGAACCCTGCTTATAATTCAAAGACAAAGCACATTAATGTTCAGTATCACTTTGTGAGGGATATGGTAGAAGCAAAAAAGGTGTTGTTGTTAAAGGTGGACACTTTGAAGAATACTACAGATGCATTGACAAAATATGTGAGCACTTAAAAATCTCTTGGTGTAAAGAAGTTCTCTTATGTGTCTCAGATTCAGTATTGCTGAATGTATCAGGGGAAGCTACGGCTAAGGCTTTGTGGGACAAGTTAGGGACATTTTACCAACCTAGGTCTCTAGTGAATAAACTGTTCCTATGGAAAAAGTTGTATAACCTGAGGATGAAATATGGAGAATCGGTGACAAAGCATATGAACACATTTAACACTGTGGTAATTCAGTTATTATCTGTTGATATTAAAATTTCAGATGAAGATAAGTGCATCAGTTTGTTGTGTTCTCTACCAGATTCGTGGGATAGTCTGGTTATTGCAATAGGTAGCAATGCAACTGCCTTGCAGTTTGATGAAATAGTCTCATCTTTGTTGACGGAGGAGATGAGATGGAAAAATATGGAGAGCCAAAATTGTGATGCCTTATCTATACGAGGACGGTCCCAGAATATAAATAAAAATAAACCATCAAGTGGGAGATCTAAATCTAGAGGGAGATCTAGATCTCCAAGAAAACCTATAAATGTGGTGTGCTGGAAATGTGGAAAGGAAAGGCACTACAAAAGGAATTGTAAATCTAAATCTCCTAACAAAGGAAAGGGATCTGATGATGCTCCTTCTGCAGAGGCGAAAACCACCTCAGATAAAGGTGGGGATGTGTACCTGGCTTCTTCAAGTACACATGTAGATCATGAGGCATGGTCGATCGACTCAGGTGCATCCTTTCGCTTCATTCCCCATAGAGAGTGGTTCTGCAAGTATGAGAAATATGATGGTGGTGATGTCTTCTTGGCTAGAATCATTGGTTGTGGAAAATTAAAGTCAAAGTTGCAAGGTGGTGTTGTGGCCACCAACAACTGCCCTCTTTATATAGTGTTATTGCTAATACTAAATAAGTGGGGACCCTTAGTCAAAAATTTTAAAAAAATCAGTTAGTGCTTATACTTCCTTTTGGATAAAGCTTACCATCACGAACTTAGGAAAATACCTTTGAAAAATCTAAAAAATCTTAAGTTTCATGATAAAGGAAGTAAAGTCACTCAAGAAATATCGCATCACACAAAAAAATGATAGGATGCCTTCTTATGAGCTAAAAAATGTGAGATTGCGATGTGAAACTCCATCGCATCGCATGCATCAATGAGCACTCACGTTGGAAGACCTCAAAATCGCCGATATGCGATATCGCATATCGCATATCGCAAAAACACATAAAATACACATAACGATTAAATGATCTTGCGATCGTGTGATATTGCGATCGTGCGATCTTACGATCTAGCGATGCAGCGATAATGTGATGCAGCAATAATGTGATGCAGCGACAAGTGCGATAATACGATGCTGCGATCTACGGTACTGCGATGTAAATCACAGAATCATTCCATCGCAAATTTTCCTGGCTCAATATTCAAGAAAAAGCTTTTTCCATAAACCAAGAACTGGTCACACATTTTAATGTTAATTAATGAGTTATATGCTAGTTGTTAATAAAATATGGTTTTGTGTTTATCAAGGGGCTAGTTCACGTAAGGTGGCATGTTTTTGCATATATTTGGCATTTAAAGCTTTCCTGTCATTATTTTTATCATTACTTTCACCTCATTTGTAAACTACAGGAACGAAGAACAAAAGGTTATACAAGACAGTATGCAGGATACTATGAGGAAGAAAGGCAGGATTCCAAGTTCCATCTAGGAAGGCACACCTAATCTGCTTGGGGAAGAGAATCCTAAGGTAATGGGATTTGCGGCTAGTACAAGCCCATCAAGGTCGGCTGAAACATCAGTTACAGAGTTAGCTTATTCATTCTTTCATTGGAAAGCAGCAAGGCCCCAAATTCTCACATACACAGATAGTGTTGATGACAGAGATGGACATTTTAAGACTATAGGTCAAGAGCTTATGGAATCATTATCTTCACAAAGTTTGAGCTTTATATCTCCCAAAAGGCGCAAAAGGCGAAAAACACATCAAGGAAGCCTGAATCAAGAAACAGAGGCAGTTTCCGATGCGCAACCACTGAGAAATTTTCTCAAAAAGGAAAGCTTCCCAATTGCTCAGTTATCTGCAAACCCCAAAAAATTGCAAGAGGCCACGCTAGAAACAGAAAGCTAAAGAAAAGGCAGAAGCAATTTCAGGCTTAATCAAGTTAAATTGGGAATAATATTGGGCATACATAGTAAAGTCACATAGTCAGCGGATGATTCCCAAATATGTCATCGATTCTGCCAAAAAGATGGTGCCAGATCTTGCTAATTCCGTTTCTCGGCACAATTATAAGCTGAAGCCGGTCGACCAACTCTTCTCAGGCAATGCTGAATGCTTGCGATATTAAGGAGCAAATACAGAAATAGTTAGATGTTATATTTAATTTTAGAAATAGTTTTATTTTATTTTCGCTTATAAAAAGGATGGTCATTTAAACCTCATCTTGAATTTTTGTAATAAGTTATTTTTAGTTTTAGTTAGTAGTATTTAAACCCTTCTCATGCATTTAGAGAAGGGTATAGAAATCTACCAAAAACTTGTCCTTAGAACATGCACTTTTGCACCCTCCGAGGAGGTTTTGATGAATAAATGGAACAAGATTTGTTAATATTTGAATTTAATATCTGCTACTGATGTTGCACTTCTGTACTCTTAGTGGATGTTAGATCAAGGAGAGATAAATCATTGTTGCTTGAAGCTCATGAGTAGGACTAGTTATAAATGGTACTTTTATCTCTTAACCATTTCTGCTTATGTGTTAAAGTGATATTCAGTTTTAGTTGTTTATATATTAATGCGTGAATGCCTGAGTTATCATTTGGCACTTTTGTACGGTGATAGCTATTTATTTATGCTTAATGTATGAATAGCTCATTATGCGATATGTTTTTCACAACTGTTTCATCTAACTTTTTATACGAAGTGGTTCATCTTTATTAAATTATGTTCTCATAATAGTTGAATGATCTTTATTGCCAGTTGTTATTTGAAATCTTTTTAGATCGCATAATAAAAGAATTACACCCCGGGTTAGTATAGACTTAGATGCTTTCTGCTTATTAGAATACAATAGCATAGCACTAGATTAAAGTTAGAATTAGAACATCTTAATTAGGAATTATTAGATCAGAAACATCAAATTCTACACACACACACTCATAAATTTGGAAACTGGTCCCATATCCCCAGTCGGACCCGCTATACCAAACGGATAAGGAGCTGCCAACCAAGGTCCGAACCGGGCGGGTATCCCCCTTATTGTAGACCCGATTTTCAGGGCTTCAACATATTTGGCACTAGAAGGAGGGCCTAAACTACGAATGGCAAGTAAATCTAAATCTAAATACCATTCTGAGAGTAAATCACCCTCACCATCTCCCCCAACTTCTCCATTACACTTAAACCTAGAGTGGGAAGTCACTGGAGCATCAACCACTACTACAAACCCCGACATTTGAGAAAAATCTACTATCGAACCTCCTGAAGTCGAGTCTCTGATTCACAAAATTCAACGATTTTCTATTTCTCCTCAAAGATCTGATAAATCTCAAGGCAGTGTGACTTCGCAATATAACCCTGCTCATCCCCTGACCAGATTAAAGAGTGAAAAGTTTGGCGTTCAACCAACCGAATTACCCCTACCCAAAAGAAAAAGAGCAAGAAAATCACCTAAAGAGTCCAATAGTGAGACTCTTTCATCATCATCATCCATCTCAACCTCTCCACCGCGAAGTCAACCATCCACTCCTCCACTTCATATCATCTTTCATCCACCCACTGGGACCCTCACAACTCCTCCTAAATCATCTGCAATCATAATACCCTCATCTTCCCAACCGCAGGGATCATCTTCTACACTTTCCTCTGTTAGTAGATCAGCGATGGCCCAAACTCCATGGAACAACCCTGGGGCAGTCTTAATGCTTGCACCCTTGAGTCAAATACTGGCCCATCCTGAGAAATGGATGCCTAAGTTTAATCCTGAGGCAGGCATGCTAGCAGAAGAGCATATAAAGAACTTTATGCTATCCATTAATCTCAATGGGGTGACCAATGAAGATGTTGTTGTTTGACTTTTTCCTTATACTCTGCAAGGAACAGCCAGATCATGATATTTCTCATTACCCTCTAGATCTATCACTAGTTGGGACATCTTCCAAGAACAATTCCTAACCAAGTTTGGTGATGACAGGTCTACGGCAACGCTAATCAATGACCTATCCAATCTTAGGGCTGAATCAAGGGAACCTATCAAAGATTTCAATTTACGGTTTAATAAAATCTTAAACAAAATTCCTACTGCTTCTCAGCCTAGCGAAGAAGTGCGAAGTGAATGGTATATCACTGCTTTACCATTGAACATAGCAATCTTTGTGGACAGGGCTAATAAAACAACTTTAGCCGAAAACATGAAAGAAGCAATAGTAGTAGAGAAACGTATAATAGCCCTAGAGAAGAAATCTGCGATAGAGGAACGAAAATCCAAGAAAGTCACCTTCAGAGAAGATTCCAAGAAGAAATAAGCGAAAGATCCATTCGATTTGGAAGGATCGCAAAAAGTTCTAAAGACCATGTCCAATGAAATGGTCAACATCAAAAAGCAAGTAGCAGAAAATTCTTCAAAAAAGCCCTACAGAGCTTTTAAAAGAAGCCCTTCAATGGATTCAAAGCCTCCCAATGCTATTTCGAGTGCTGAATCCGAAGAAGAGGAAGAGGAAATTGCCACTGAAGGGCAAACCGATGAAGAAGAAGTTGTAGAATTACAAGGAATGTGGGATTTCATCCTCCCACAAGAAGAAGATCAAGAAGTATTCCCAGTTAGCACACGAAGTAGAAATCAGCTTGATCCTCCCCAAACTATCCCCAAGCCAAAGAGCGTAAGCTCTGCAACAAAGGATAAAGTTGCAACAAAGAAAACGACATCTAAAGAGACTCAAACCAGCCCAGTCCAAACAGATTCATCAACTCCATCTAAAACGCTGATCGTTTCGAATGAAATGGAGTATAATATTATAGAAGATATGAAAAAGACTAGGGCCAATATCACTCTTTACGAATTGAGCAAGTTAAAGCACCAACAAAAGATATTGTTGAAAGAATTACATGCTGTGCCAGTTGCACCTTTGCCGGCCGTTATACTTTCTCAAACTTCCCATAACATGGGAAAACCTCCAACTAATGTGACCAACAAGATTGATCCAACTGACATTGCTTTAATTGGAGGAAGATCGAGATCTTATACTCCCCCGTTTCTCCTTACTTATGAAATTTTCAATAAGAATGTACATAATTGCTTAGTGAATTCTGGAGCTTCATCGAATATTTTACCAAAGTACATATGTACTAAGTTAAACGTTCAACCACAGAAATTTGTTGTGCACATAGTTCAGCTAGATCGGTTGCAAGTCGAAGTGATTGGCGAACTAAATCAAGTAACCATAAGGCTGTTATCCAACCCAAAGGTATGTCAAGTTATTGACATTTTAGTTGCTAATATTCCAGAATTTTATGGCTTAATTCTTAGCAGGGATTGGTCAAGAAAATCATGGATACTTCGCAACTGACTGGTCGCACATATGGCTGCCCTACAATGGTAAACCAAATCAAATAGAAGTTGAACAAGAACTAAATCAGAAATACATAGTAACGGAATTAGAGGGGGGAAATGAACCAGTAGCATATAACAATAGCATTATTAGCAATTACTCGGTGGATTCTTTCCTCGGCAATTTTAATGCTGATACGTCACCTTACTTAGAACATTCTGCTTTATCCCAAGTCAAGAATTTTTCTCAAACAGATAGTTCAAAATGTATCAATTTTTTAGATAGTCCTGTAAATAAATCTTTGTTTTGGAAATTATTTTTTGATGGCTCTAAATCTAACGAAGGAGCAGGAGCAGGATGCGTGCTAATTAGTCCAGAAGGAGATAAAATTATGTTAACATGCAGACTCGAATTTTATTGCACTAACAATACAGTAGAATTGGAGGCTTTAGTCCAAGGATTGTACAAAGCAATCGGGTTAGACGTCAAGTACCTCCAAGTTTTCGGAGACTCTGAAATTGTAGTGAAACAGGTACGTAATACCATACACTGCTTATCAAGTCATTTAAAACATTATCAATCTTTAGTTCAAGATCTGACTGAGCATTTTATAGCATTTAATATTTCATCAATTCCCAGACTCCAAAATCCAAGTGTGGACCTTTTAGCCAACGTAGCTTCTAAGCTCATTCCTTCAGAAGATTTTAGTCCAGATAGATTCTCAATAGAATTAATCTTTAGACCTTCTATTCCTGATAACATCACAAATTGGAGAATATTCAATGACGATCCTGATATCGTGAATTTCCTCACATCTGAAGGATCCTACTCCAATCAAATAATTGACGAAGACCAACATGATCGACAATTGCAACAAAATAGCACTAACAATGCTATACCTAATTCAGTGCTCAAGTTACAAGACCTATACGATTTGAAAGATCGGTTTAAAAGGTCTACCAGTTCAAAACTCCAAAGTTCAACTTTGAATTACGAATTAGTAAACCTAGGAACTGATGCCAAACCACAAAACATTAATCTAGGCCCGGGCCTAGCCCCTGAAGAAAAATCAGCGTATATTCGTCTTTTGAGACAATATAAAAACGTTTTTGCTTGGAACTATGATGAACTCAAAACATACGACACTTCCATCATCCAGCATACTATTCCAATGATCGATAATGAAAAACCTGTCCAACAAAAATTGAGAAAGATCCATCCCAATTTAGAAAATCAGATAAAGATTGAACTCAATAAGTTATTGAAAGCCAAAATAATCTTTCCTGTCAGACATTCTAAATGGGCTTCCAATATGGTACCTGTTAGAAAGAAAAACGGAGATATTAGAATTTGCATTGACTTTTGAAACCTTAATAAGGCCTTCCAAAAAGATAATCTTCCTTTACCACCTATGGAACAAATATTGCAGGCAGTGGCAGGCTCAGAGTTAATGTCTTTCTTGGATGGATTTCCAGGATACAATCAAGTGTTGGTACATCCTGATGATCAATTGAAAACCACATTCAAAACTAAATGGGGCACATACGCATATCGAAAGATGCCATTTGGTTTGATTAATTCCAGTGCCACATTTCAGAGAGCCATGGACATCGCATTTAAAGGTTTAGTCAATAAATCTGTAGTAATTTATTTGGATGATATAACCGTGTATTCCAAGAAACGAAGCGACCATCTCAAAGACTTGAAACAAATCTTCCAACGATGTTTAAGGTATGGAATTTCACTTAACCCAAAGAAATATTTTTTCGCATTAAGTGAAGGGAAACTTCTAGGATTCATAGTGTCAAAATCTGGAATTCACATCGATTCCGACAGAATCAAAGAGATTTCTGAAATATCCCTACCTCACAACAAAAAATCCATGCAATCTTTCCTTGGTCATATCAACTTTGTAAAGAGATTTGTTCCAGATTTTTCAAGAATCGTGTCTCCTTTACAAGCCATGATTAAAAAGAACTCAAATTTTAAATGGGGCCAAGATGAACACGAAGCATTCAACCTGATCAAACAAGCTATTATTAATGCTCCATCTTTAGCAACTCCAAATTTTTTAGAGCCTTTTGTTTTATATACATTTGCCTCAGATAGGTCATATGCTGCGATACTCACTCAAACGAATCAAGAAAAGGTGGAAGCCCCAATTGCTTTTTTCAGTTCAAATCTACATGGTGTTGAATTAAATTATTCAGATGTGGAGAAATAGGCTTATGCTGTTTTCAAAGCAATCAAATATTTCAGACCTTTTCTACTCAAAACCCATACTAAAATTATAGTACCATTTCCAGCGATAAGGAATCTTCTAGTACAGAAGGATGTGGGTGACAAAAGGGCCAATTGGGTTACTGCCTTACAAGAATATGACATAGAAATCAAACCAGCAAACATTGTAAAAGGTCAAGACTTTTGCAAAATGCTCGCTGGAGCGTCGCGAATTTCTGAAAATCTAGTTGCAGAGGTACAAATGTGCGAGGTAAGCCAAAACGATGCTGAGCCATTATACACCGATATCATTATTATCTTAAGTATGGATATGCTCCTTCACACCTCGGCCATACTAGGAAAAGAGCTCTAAGGTTGAAAGCCAAACAATATCAGCTCATAAATGATATTCTTTTTAGAATAAATTATGATTATGTTCTCCTTAGATATCTTGAGAAATCTGAAGCTGAAAAAGTTTTGCAGGAACTCCACGATGGGCCAGCAGGCGGACACTATGCTGGAGATGCTACTTCACATAAAATATTGCGTGCAGGCTATTACTGGCCCACATTATTCAAAGACTCGCATAGTTACGTGAGGAAATTTCAAGTCTACCAAACTACTGCTGGGAGACAAAAGAAGCCATCCTTTCCACTATAGCCAGTTAACAGTGAGCAACCTTTCAGTCAGTGGGGATTGGACATAATAGGTGAGATCTTTCCTCACTCTTCTAAGAAGCATAGATATATCCTTATAGCAACAGATTATTTTACTAAGTGGGTAGAAGCAGTTCCACTCAAGACGGCTAATGCTGAAAATATCAATGAGTTCATAGATCAATTTATAATCACCAGGTTTAGATTGCCTTTCGCTTTAATGTTTGATAATGCATCATACTTTTCTGGAAATGCAATGACTAAATTTGCACTTAAAAGAGGATTCAAACTTAAATATTCAGCCAATTATTACCCACAGGGTAATGGGTTAGCTGAGTCTACAAATAAAAACCTAATCAGGATTATCAAAAGAATAGTTGACCAAAATCATAAAAATTGGCATAATTCTTTAATACATGCTTTGTGGGCAGACCGAATAACGCAAAAAGCTTCCAATGACACTTCTCCCTTTAATTTAGTTTATGGGAAAGAAGTGGTTCTTCTGACTCATTTAGCAATTCCCTCTTTGTCTTTAGTTCAATACATTGATGAAGTACCAACTTCTTCCCTACAACTAAGACAAATGGAAATAATCAAATTAGAAGAACAACAAGAACAGACTAAGAAAACCCATGCTCATCATCAAGCACTAGTAAAATCCTCTTTTGATTCAAACATAATGACCAGAAAATATTTTCATATAGGAGATTTAGTTTTAAAATGGGACAAGGCTCATGAAGAGAAAGGGAAACATACAAAATTTCAAAGAATGTGGCTTGGTCCTTTTCAAATTGTAGAAGTCATAGGTCCATCAATGTTTATGTTACATGATTTAGCAGGTAAAAGAGACTCTTTGCCTGTTAACGCACAAATTCTCAAGAAATATTTTCCATAGAAGATTATTCTTCTATTTTGTAGAGTAATTGTTTTTCTTTTCATAATAAAACCAGTTGTGAATGGTTACATTAGGCATTTACGAATAAGATACCAATTCTCTTTCAGATTTTGATTTTTTCACTTGTATAAATAGCAAGTCTTTTGGAAAATTGATCTTTATTATTGAAAGGTATAGTTAAAGACTCTAACCTAGATATTATACTAGTTTCAACTTCATAAAGTTTGATGGAAACAACCTTTAGTGAAGAAATTGTTTTATATCAGTGCAATGAAAGGTATCAATAACAAAATAAAGATTCTCTGTAGAACAACTATTTCCGAAAAAGTCTACTATTCTTGTCCAGAGCTATCTTAAGGAAACAATGACTTCCTCCCTGATAAGGAAATCACAACTTTCAGAGGAACAATCTAAGGATACACTTCATCTTGAAGAATGAGAGGTCTCATCACGAGCTGGCTTATCATAATCACAGATATTATAACTTGTTGACTTTGCCAAATATTGCATACCACAATAAGGCAGTGACTCAAAATTGTTGCAATCAAAAGGCAAGGGGTCTCATCATGAGCCAGCTTGTTCAGCAAAGTTATAAATCAAGTGAATCACTGTGTCATAAATTGGCTATCAAACCAGGACATTGTTCTTTAAGAGTAAATTAAAATCAAAGCAATAAGTGTGGATATGGATTCTTCTTTGAGAGTTGTAGGTTGCTTTAAGTAGGATACAGGATCATTGTTGGGTAATAGGTAACCCTGTCGAGAATATAGATGCCTGCTGGCAGCAGAGGCTCTACCTACAACAAATGAGCATATTTAAAACTGGTTTACAGAGAAGACTTTGTTTTACCTTTACAGACTAAGTAATGACTGATGTAAATACAAGGACTAGCTGGAGGAAGAAAATAATCAAAGTCGAAAAAAGTTGAAACAAAATGTCATTGATAGGTTAGAGCATATGTACTTTATCTTTCCATAATAAAGTTTAACTTTCTGAAATTTTTTTTGTTTTGGAAGTTTAGAAAATTCAATAGAGAAACAGAGATAACTGGTTCTTCCAAGTGAATCGCCAATTGTTGTGGCCACCAACAACCCCCCTCTTTATATAGTGTTATTGCTAATACTAAATAAGTGGGGACCCTTAGTCAAAAATTTAGAAAAAATCAATTAGTGCTTATACTTCCTTTTGGATAAAGCTTACCATCATGAACTTAGGAAAATACCTTTGAAAAATCTAAAAAAGCTTAAGTTTCATGATAAAGGAAGTAAAGTCACTCCTTAAGAAATATCGCATCGTGCAAAAAAATGATAGGATGCCTTCTTATGAGCTAAAAAATGCGAGATTGCGATGCGAAACTCCATCACATCGCATGCATCAATGAGCACTCACATTGGAAAACCTCAAAATCGCCGATATGCGATATCGCATATCGCATATCGCAAAACACATAAAATACACATAACGATTAAACGATCTTGCGATCTTGCGATCGTGCGATCTTGCGATCATGCGATCGTACGATCTTGCGATGCAGTGATAATGAAATGTAGCAATAATGCGATGCAGCGGCAAGTGTGATAATATGATGCTGTGATCTATGATACTGCGATGCAAATCGCAGAATCATTCCATCGCAGATTTTCCTGGCCCAATATTCAAGAAAAAGCTTTTTCCATGAACCAAGAACTGGTCACACATTTTAATGTTAATTAATGAGTTATATGCCAGTTGTTAATAAAATATGGTTTTATGTTTATCAAGGAGCCAGTTCACATAAGGTGGCGTGTTTTTTCATATCTTTGGCATTTAAAGCTTTCCTGTCATTATTTTTATCATTACTTTCACCTCATTTGTAAACTGCAGGAACGAAGAACAAAAGGTTATACAAGACAGTATGCAGGATACTATTAGGAAGAAAGGCAAGAGTCCAAGTTCCATCTGGGAAGGCACACCTAATCTTCTTGGGGAAGAGAATCCTAAGGTAATGGGATTTGCGACTACTACAGGCCCATCAAGGTCAGCTGAAACATCAGTTAAAGAGTTAGCTTATTCATTCCTGCATTGGAAAGCAGCAAGGCCCCAAATTTCACATACACGGACAGTGTTGATGACAGAGATGAACATTTTAAGACTCAGGTCAAGAGCTTACGGAATCATTATCTTCACAAAGCTTGAGCTTTACATCTCCCAAAAGGCACAAAAGGCGAAAAACACGTCAAGGAAGCTCGAATCAAGAAACAGAGGCAGTTTCCGATGCGCAACCACTGAGAAAATTGCTCAAAAAGGAAAGCTTCCAATTGCTTCGTTATCTGCAAACCCCAAAAAATTGCAAGAGGCCACGCTAGAAACAGAAAGCTAAAGAAAAGGCATAAGCAATTTCAGGCTTAGTCAAGTTAAATTGGGAATAATACTGGGCATACATAGTAAAGTCACATAGTCAGCGGATGATTCCCAAATATGTCATTGATTCTATCGAAAAGATGGCGCCAGATCTTGCTAATTCCATTTCTCGACACAATTATAAGCTGAAGTCGATCGACCGACTCTTCTCAGGCAATGCTGAATGCTTGCAATATTAAGGAGCAAATACAAAAATAGTTAGATGTTATATCTAATTTTAGAAATAGTTCTATTTTATTTTTTCTTAGAAAAAGGACGGTCATTTAAACCGCATCCTGAATTTTTGTAATAAGTTATTTTTAGTTTTAGTTAGTAGTATTTAAACCCTTCTCATGCATTTAGAGAAGGGTCCAGAAATTTGTCAAAAACTTGTCCTCTAAACATGCACTTTTGCACCCTCCGAGGAGGTTTTGATGAATGGATGGAACAGGATTTGTTAATGTTTGAATTTAATATCTGTTACTCATGTTGCACTTCTGTACTCTTAGTGGATGTTAGATAAAGGAGAGATAAATCATTGTCGCTTGAAGCTCATGAGTAGGACTAGTTATAAATGGTACTTTTATCTCTTAACCATTTCTGCTTATGTGTTAAAGTGATATTCAGTTTTAGTTGTTTATATATTAATGGGTGAATGCCTAAGTTATCATTTGGCACTTTTGTACGGTGATAGCTATTTATTTATGCTTAATGTATGAATAGCTCATTATGCGATATGTTTTTCACAACTGTTTCGTGTAACTTTTTATACGAAGTGGTTCATATTTATTGAATTCTGTTCTCATAATAGCTGAATGATCTTTATTACCAGTTTTTATTTGAAATATTTTTAGATCGCATAATAGAAGAATTACACCCCAGGTTAGTATAGACTTAGATGTTTTCTGCTTATTAGAATACAATAGCATAGAACTAGATTAAAGTTAGAATTAGAACATCTTAATTAGGAATCATTAGATCAGAAACATCAAATTCTACACACACACACTCATAAATTGGGAAACTGGTCCCATATCCCTAGTCGGACCCACTATACCAAACAGATAAGGAGTTGCCAACCAAGGTCCGGACCGGGCGGGTATCCCCCTTGTTGTAGACCCGATTTTCAGTGCTTCAATAGGTGGAAGGGTTAGAACACTTCTGGGTGTTGTTCATATTCCTGCATTGGCCAGAAATGAGATTTCTGTAAGAAAGCTGGATGATGCAAGTGTAAAAATAGTGTTTGAGAAGGATACCTACAAGATGGTTCGAGGAGCACTGGTATTGATGCAGGGAGTTCATATTGGAACTCTGTACAAGCTGTAAGGTAGCACTATTGTTGATGGGTGCAATAGTTCTGTAGTTCCTGAAAGTGGAGCAGAAAATCTAGTGGTCTCTGGAGAGAAGACCATGCTGTGGCATGACAGGCTTGGACATATTGGAGAGAAGGGCCTTCAAATACTTCATGGTAAAGGTATGGTAGAAGGTATGACTAATAGCTCTCTGGATTTTCCTTTCTGTGAAAATTGTGTATATGGAGAGTAGAATCGCGTGAGTTTCTCCTCTGTTGGTAAGAGGGCGAAACAGATATTAGAGCTTGTGCACAGTGATGTGTTTGGACCTGTCATGCGGAAAGAGTTAATTTTGCGGACAAAACCAACCTCCCTAGAAGCCTAAGACTTTCTAGTGACAAACAAGACAAGTAAGAGCAATCCTTATCTAAACATGCATTATCATACGAGAAACCAAGTGTTTTCGATCTTACCTTAAATCCAACGCTGTTGTAGTAGTCTAGCTTCGTTGATCCAGATGAGCTCCTCCTTCACTTCGAAACCTACATACACTAACAATCAAACGATTACATAACACCTGAATATCTCATAAAACAAAACATAATCAACATATAGACCGAGTATATGAAACAATTCATTAACAACAAATCATTGAGAAGAATGGACTTATTTGTATTAAAAGGAAACAAAAAGAAACCATTACAACCTGAGCCTTGGTGTTGTGCAAGTTCCTCCCAGGGTCCAGCAAGAGTTTTCCTCTACTTTGACAAGCTCACCCACTTCCAAATGAAACAAGGAAGGATGGTAATCTCTCCTCACAAGCTTACAATGGAAGTCCTAATTCCAGCAGCATCTACCCTTTGGAATGTTCAGCTTTCAACCTCCCCTCCTTTGGCCCAATGCCTGTATTTATAGTGTTCTAGAGGAAGTTATTCAGTTCCAACATCAATGGGATACTCCCTCTTTTGGATGGGGTAGCTCCTCTCTTGATGGGATAAGTTTCTCTATCATAGGGATGCATGAACCATCTGGAGGCGCTCAATACACGTCAAACACTCTTCTAGAAGGCTCTAGAAGTGACCACAAGTAACTTTTTAAAGATGAAACTGGCGCCTTTTGACCTTTACAGGGGTACGCACCCATCCTTTGACTTACAGAGCGTACAAGTACACAAGTACAATGAGCTTGGGATGCGTACACGCAGGCAAGATAGAGAGAACCTGCGTACCCAGAGATAAACATGATTTTTAATGACTTTCTCTCTTTTTTGAAGTTTGACATGGAGAGCAGAGGTATAAGGCTTGACAAGGAGGATAATATGACTATTGATGGAGCCATATTAACTGCAGATAGTCATGGTGGCAAATTTCAGTGTAACAGATTGCCCCCTAAAGTGTGAAGCCTGTAATAGATAAGGGTTTTATATCATCTAGGAAGGGTGAAGTACTTTATCATTTCAAGGATTATCTCGTGGAGAGCCTGGTTAGAACCTGCAATTTTCAACCCAAAATACATGTATAAGACTATATCATCGCTGAGGTAGGCATTCCCATACGCAGATCAAAAACTTTAACTAACAGACTAACTATTCTGATACAGGAATGATTTCATAATACATCATAATCATAGACTCGTGTAGACACAGTATGGATGCATCCATCTGTTTATGATTGGTC